>CABHPQ010001947.1:0-15222 GCA_902168405.1 Peromyscus aztecus
GGGGCGGGTGAACGGATGAACGAACGGGATATTTCAGGTTAGGTCCCTGGGAAGCTCTTCTGATAGTCCAAAACTGACCGTCTGTCCTCCTAGGTGGCCAGAGGGAGTCACAGGATCCCCTGTACCTTGGCAACCTCGGTCACTTCCTAAACGGGTCGGTCTCCCTGACTAGAACTCCATCACTGGCCTTCCTCCCTCTCCTGAATCCTGTCTTCAAATAATGTTCCTGCTCAAGACTAGCCATAAAACCAAAACCATCTCCCCTGCCTACACCCTGCCCGGAGGGAGTGGACATCCAGGCCCAGCTCCAGAACAGGCACACGGCAGGATTTGGTCATTTTTGATGGGTGCGTGGGAAGGAGAGGACACAGCGGGTGTTGTTAACTGATCTAAGCTAGTTTGGTCACTCAGTAATTCTTTAGCTCGGTAAATGGTGTGTTTTCATCCCCACTACCAAGTGGTAGACGCCACGGAAAGCCAAGTGGTGGGTCAAAGGCTCCAAATACATAGGTTTTATTAGCCAGGTCTGTCCTCTGGCAAAGACCAGGCCGTTGCCCTTTTGAACTCTCAGCAGCTGTTACTAGCACAGATCACAAGACTAGGGCCCTTGACCTGGGGGGGGGGGCTTAAGCAACCCCCCTCCCTGATTTCTGGGAAAGGTCTTATCTTCCTCCTCTTCTATAATTAGCGACAAAGTAATGAATGGGTTTCCTTACGACATTTTCATGTCTATTTAGTTTTGTTTGACCTGCCACCACCACCCTTCTCTTCCTCCTTCTCCCTGTTCCTCGCTCCTGCTGAAGCCCCTCCATCCCTAGGATTCTTCCACTTTCAAATTCCATGTGCTCTGTTATCCACCCCCCACCCATCTCCCTTACGGCCTCCTTTTTTGTCCTCTCCTGTGTGCGACCCTTTCTAGTTCCCTTGCCTCTAAACACACACCCAAATACAAATACATAAAAATCAGAAGTTAGAAGGACCTTCATATGAGAGAGAATGTGTGATGTTTGTATTTCTGAGCCTGGGTCACCTTGCTTAATAATTATACAACATACATATACAACATTTTCATTATCTGCCCGTTGATGGACATCTAGGTTGGTTCTGTTCCTTGGTGTTATGAAAACAGCAGCAATAAACATACACGTGCACATATCTCTGTAGGAGGATATCAGATCCTTTGGCCCAGAAGTGGTATGTCTGGGTTGTATGGTAATTCTATTTTTAGTTTTTTAAGAAACACTCTGATTTCCACAGTGGCCACACCAGTTTACACTCCCACCCCACGGTGAATGAGGGCGTGCAATGGCCTGTCTTCCTGCTTCATTTGCACTGTCCTTGCTGTGGGTACAAAGGCACACCACTAAGGCTGTTCCTGACGGTGGAGCAGGGTCTCAGGGTGGCTGTCTTCATCTACGTGACACGGAGTGGCAAGCCTCCTTGGTGAGTCTCCCACGCGAATGTAAGGACATCACCACAGCGACAGACGAGATTACGTATGACAATCCCGAAAAGTAGCGCCCATGAACAGGAGTAGGTCAGGCGCACAGTCCCTGTCCTGGGCAATAAGCGATGCAACTGAGCCTCAGCTACCCACCCAGAAACTGGCCCACATAAGGGAGGAATTACTGTTAGGGTTTGGCAGCGGAAGAGTACCTTGGCAGATGGGGGCCAAAGACTGTTGCAGATGTCACACCACACACCAGCTCTCAGGCCAGAGGTTTATTGGGGGTGGGGAGTGAGCAAGGACAAGAGAGTGGCAGAAACAGAGAGCGGACCCATGTATGAGCAAAGGGCATCTAGATAGTAGACTCCGAATTGGTGGAGCTGGGGGTTGGGGGTCGCTGGCTTGCAATTTAAATGGTTGGGGGAAAGAGAGTGTGAATTATATCATGAACTGAGGCCGTAGCTCAGTCGGAAGAATGCTTGCCTAGAATGTATGAGACCCTGGTTTTGATCCCTAGTGCCGCAGAAACCTGGGGTGTAGTGGTGTACGTTTGTAATCCCAGAATTCAGCAGGTAAAGACAGAAGGTGTCAGGTCCAAAGGACATTCCATTTCCCAAAATTCCAAAAGGCAGTCCAACTATCTAGAAATGGGCTCAACCTGGTTATTGGAGGATGTCTGGCCTTTATAAGCCAGCATTCCTTGGGAACTTGTAAAGCTGGTTCCCCTCTACTGAAGGAGTCATTTCCCTTATCTCTGGCAGAAGGGACACATGGCTACCTGTGGTGCCCGTCAGCATACCAAAGCACAGGCTGGCCTCCCAGCTCCCCTAGTATCACAAGTACCTGCTACACTTTTCAGCCCATGCTAGCCCTTCTCACCTCCTCCCTTACCCTAACCCCCACCCTACTCACGGACTTCCCTCCTACCCGCTACTCATCTCCTTATAACCCCGCTGTGTTTCCTCTTCTCCCTGCTCCGCAGCTCCTGCTTCTCTCATGATCAAGTCCAGTCTGCTGGCCATATTCAGTCCACTTCTTCCTCTACTTTGGACTCTTTCAGATTCCTCTATGTCAATTTCTCTCTCGTATCTACAATAAAAACCTTCCCTTTTAACCATACCATGGAACGGTCATGTTGTCAGTTTATACAGAATTATCAGGTCAAGGTCACCCTCAGCTACAGCTACATAGCAAATTTGAAGCTAGCCTGGGTTACATTGTCTCAAAAAAAAAAAATCTGTGCTGACACCCCCTCCTGGATTCCTAAAACTTGAAACCAGTGGAAGAATTGAACAGTGAGGAGGGGGTGAAGCAGAAGTGACAGAGATATCTCTCAGATCCAACCTTTAATTCAGAGGAAGGCAAAACCTGTGGTACAGCATCCACACAGGGGCCTTAAAGGCCCAGTACGTGAAACTATGATAATCAGAGCGAATTCTCTTTGAACTGCTTGTGCTGGGACTTCTGGGCTAGAGGAGTTCAGCATCTGGTTTGACTTTACAACAGCATTAACCGTCTCTCTGACGTAGCCATGCCTGATGGAATCCTTGGCAGGCTCCAGCTCAGCTCATCCTGCTTGGTGTGACAGGGCAGGGCAGCTGGGTTCTTTGCAGAGAAAATCCTGCCTCTCTCTGTTTTCTGGGGCTCTTTCTCTTGTTTCCCCATTCAGTGCCTTTTTATCTTAACTTCCTTACACCCAAACTCCCGGTCTCTATCACGGTTTCTAACTCACCATCCTCATCACCCCATTTTCTCAAATTGCCTTCCAAACATTGATGTTTATGCCCATATTTTATTGTCGATGTCATCCTTGGCTGGGGAAGCTGCTTTTTGCAGTGGTTAACTGCAGACTCATAACTGATAACTGCTGAGTGGTTATTGGATGCTCAATCCTGAGTGAGATGTCCACAGTAACCCCTCCAGGGCTCAAGGAATTGTGAGACCAAAACAGGAACAATACGCCCCGCAAGTTAATGGGAAACCAAAACAGGAAAATTGTACCTTGCAGGTTAAGAGTTCTGTTTGCAGTGAAGACAGATAAGGAATAAGTTCCTGTTTGCCCTGTGTTAAGTGCTTGCGAGTTAAGGTTTCCAGCTGTAATTAAGAAGTTCCTGTTTGTCCTGTGTTAAATCCTAGTTAAAGAATAAGTTCCTGTTTGTCCTGTGTTAAATCCTTGCAGAATAAGGTTTCTATTTGTAATTGGAAAGAAGTTCCTGTTTTGAAGGTCTGATGTAAACTGCTTGCGACTCCATTTCTTCCCTTCTCACTGGGTCCTTCTAACAATGTATAACTGCCAACCCTCTCATCCTTGTGAACCTTATCACTCTACGAGGGACTTCAGGAGGCCAGTGGGGGCTGCTCTCTCAAATCCTGACTTAGGGTGAGGCAGCCAGCTGGCCAGTCCTGGGTGCACCCCGAAATACAGCTTGCTTTAATTGGACAGCCTCAGGCTTGGGGTTTTTTCTCTTCACAAATCTCAGGGTTAACAGAATGGCACAGAAGGGTCCGGGGAAAGGGGCTGTGTTGGGGATCACCGTCCTCAGGGCATGATAAGGCAACTGCCCTCCTGAATCTTTCCGTAGCTGTGACTAACTAGATCTGCATAAGACTGGGCCCATTAGTGCCTGTCACGGGTGGGGTACTCACGAGGCCCCACTGCTTTGTAGTGTTTTTGTTAGGGTGTGTATTGCTGTGATAAAAAACACCATGACCAAAAACAACTTGTGGGGTGTTAGGAACCAGGTCCCCTTCCCCACCAACCCCTCATCCCTCACCCCCTCACAACCGCCACCCTGCCCCAGCCTCCCTGAGCAACTCAGCGCCAGCAGCCAAATGCGAAATGTCATCACCAGCCACCAAATATGAAACGCATGCCCTTTAAAAAGTCCCCGCCATCACTGGCCAACTCTTCTCTCTCTCTTGTCCGGGATTAGCCTTTCGCTCCCCGACACCCCCCCCCCCAATAAATCTCTTGCATGATCTGTTGCATGGTGTGATTTCTGCGGCATTCCTAGGCCGTGATATGCCAAGGTGCTCTTCTGCCGTTAAACCCTAACGTAGGGGAAAGGGTTTATTTGACTCACAGTTTATGGTTTATCATGAAGGGAAGCCAGGGCAGGAACCCAGAGGCGGAAACTGAAGCAGAGGCCGTGGAGAAACACTGCTTACAGGCTTGCTTCTCCCCATGACCTCCTGCCTAGGGGTGGCACCACCCACACTGGGCTAGGCCCTCCCACATACATCTTCAACAAGAGAATGCTCCCACAGGCTTACCCATAGCCTGATCTCATGGAGGCATTGTCTCAATTGAGATTCCCTTCTCTCAGGTGACTCTAGCTTGGGACAAGCTGACGAGAAGCTAGCCGGCATGGGCAGTTAATGGTTGCTGGCATGAAGGGCACCCACTTACCTGAGGGTGTATGATCAGTTAACGATTGCCGAGACATTTTCTTCGGTGACGTAGCCCCTGTAAGTTACCCAGACGCCTATAAATAATCCCTCGCTCATGCTCCTGTAACTAACCCTAATTAAACTTGTTGGTTTACCAAGCTGTTCACTTCCAAACCTGGGACAAATGGAGGCGGTGCCTTTTTAACATATCAAAGCAGACCCCGCCCACCAGATTCTCCAGGCATCCCTCAGCCCCTACCTGTTACAGGGCCCTCCTGGCTTGCACACCCCGTCCCCACCCTAACTTTCCAGACCAGGGGCCTGGGCTGCTCTTCCCTATATGATCCAGCCATCTTGGTTGCCCACTTTTTTGAACCTTTGGGCCTCCTGGCTGCTGCACCGGGTTCCCCTGCTCTCCTCTCTCCCTTCCCCTCCCCCTCTCCCCACATAGCCCAGCTCGTCTGGTCATGTCCACTCTGGACTCTCCCAGATGTCCCTGCCTCTGGCTATGTCTCCTTTTTATCTACAATAAACCTCCTCCACAAAGAGCAGTCATGTTTCCTTCTTTTTTTTTTTCTTTCTTTTTTTTTTCTTTCTTTTTCTTTTTTTCCATTCACAAACCAAGCTACACTCGAGTGGAGTTATTCCTTTGGTCTGCCATTGGTGACTTCTCTGGGGTGAACAGACATTTGCCTCCCACAAAAATTCACACAACAGTCAAGCAAACCTGTTCTTATAGTTTGGGGTGGGAGATTTCACTTTGCTGTGTAATGGAAGAGTTCCTCGATGCTGTATTCCGACAACAGGTCCAGCTCCCACAGCTGGGCAAGGCAGCCCCCAAAGCTCAGGCATGACTCTAGAGACAGGCCCAGGTCTCACAAGATCTGCTCAACCTCTCTCACCAGCTGCCTTAGTCATCTTTGGAATATGAAGCCTAGCCAACTTCACCAGCTAGCGAATCACCTGGAAGGTGTAGACCAAAGTGTACATTGTTTATTATCTAGTGCTGTTAAAAGGAAATCACCGGGGCTGGAGAGATGGCTCAGAGGTTAAGAGCACTGGCTGTTCTTCCAGAGGTCCTGAGTTCAATTCCCAGCAACCACATTGTGGCTCACAACCATCTGTAATGAGATCTGGTGCCCTCTTCTGGCCTGCAGGGACACATGCAAGCAGAACACTATACATAATAAATAAATAAATCTTTAAAAAAAAAAGAAAAAGAAAATCACCACACAGATATGTGCCCACAAAGATATGTGCCCACAAAGCTACAAGGGAAGAAGGGATCCGGAATTTAGTAGAGGGATTAGGTCTCTGTAGACTTCACCCTCTTTATAACAGGAAGAGGAGGGGCTCAAACCTGCACCCTTCTCCAAGTGCAGTAAATAGGAATTTGAGAAGATGGATGTGGTAGGAAGATTTGGGGAATTTGAGGCCAGCCTGGGCTATGTAGTGAGGAAAGAAAGAGAGGGGAAGGGAGGGGAAGGGGGAGAGATTGGTTTTAGAGACTGATTTTCCTGAGATCCCTGGCGCTGCAGTATTTGCCTGCTCCACCAGAGAGCAACCTCTCTACGTTTATGTTCTACTTAGACAATGGTTGCCGCTCAGCACACATGGCAGACTCCAGGTTTGAGCAGAGCCAACTCATGGGGCTTTCACAGCCCCAAAACATTCCCCTAGACCCTGCAAAAGTGTCTCAAATACCCTGTAGATAGCTCATTTTGAGAGGGCCAATAGATGACCTCTAGGGAATGGCTCTAGAATCTGGGAGTATCGTCACTTTTGGGGGGGGCAACATATCTTTATTCTTTGGGAATTTCATACAATTCGCCTCAATCACACACTTCCCCTTCCACCCAGGTCCACCCTCCACCCTCCCCCCCCCACACACACCAGAAGCCAACAACTGTGAAGAGCTACACTTCAGCATCTCCATCACATCCTTAAGGACCCGACCCTCCCCAACAGCCTCCCATCTAGACCTGACCCCACCCCCTTTCCTTGGGTGAGAGAGAGGTTGTCACCGAAATCCTCAATGTCTCAATCGAGACATCCTCGATCAATCCTCCATGTCTCAATGTCTCTCGTGAACAGGAGCTTTCTCTCCCTTCCCCACCTATACTGTGTAGCTGTCAGTCAAAAGGAAACCCAGTTGGGAAACTGGAACTTTCCCTGAGGTGAAAAGGACTACCGGAAGCAGCACCTGGCTCCGAAACCTGGTCCTGTGGGTGCCTTGGGAAGGCCAAGCCTCATCTTCGCATTTCTCCAGCTCAAGTGCACAACTACACAACACCTAGCTAAGACTGGGAGCTCGGGGATTTCCCATGATGCTCCACTGGGGTACAGAGTCACCCGTTGGGATCAGTGGGGCTGTGATCCTTAGCACATCAGATTGATAAAAGACACCCACGCCCATGACATGTTAGGCCACATTCTGGGGTCTACTGTGCCAGTATTGAAAGAGCTGGTAATGGGCACCACTGCAAAGGAAGAATCAGATCGGCCCTTTCTGTGACCAGCTAAGACTGAGGACCCTGCCTCTCTTTTGGCCTCTGTAATAACCTCCCGTCTAGCCTTCACCCCAACCAGATCAAGCTGTGTTTGCTTGTCCATAACCCTGCCATACTACAAAATCCATGAATGAGTGTTGTGGGGTGTTTTTTTTTTGGGGGGGGGGCAATTTTTATTGGAGCCAGAGCAACAACATACCAAAGAGACAATTGTGTCTAAGGTCAGCTTGGTAAAAACCTATGAGTTTGGAGTTTGAGGTTCCTTCCAGGAGCAGGTTACTTGGATAGCTATGTTATGGGAAAGCTTCCCCCCACCACCCCACCATGGGCAACATTCATGAAAACTGCATCCCAGGGAGTTTCCAGGCAGCTGCACTAGAAAGAGCTACTCAAGGTCCCCTGCCATAGTTTACCACTTCACATCCTTGGGGAGTAACAGGGATTCCTTAGCCTTCCCCTCCCTTCACATGGGAATGTTAATAAGCCAGCCTCAGGAGGGCCTCATGTGGAGGATCACAGCTGCACTTGACTGGAGACAGCAATAATCAGATGTAACCCGGAGGGAACAGCCACCCGGCAATGGTTACCATCTCATCCCCAGGACCTGTTAGAACCCACGCTAACATTGGGGGCAGGGGGAGAGTCTTTCCACAGTCCCCTAATTACTAAGTGTGGGAGTTGCTGACTGAATTTCCCCAGGTCTGGCCTAGAAACATTTCAGAATGTCTGTTTTCCCCTTTTCTGAAACTCACCTCTGACTTTGTTACAAACTATCCAAATGTGTTAGTTTTTTTTCCCTTGAAACAGTCTCCCTTTTGTGGCCCAGACTGAGTGCTGGGGTGTACCAGGCCTTTTCTTTTGGGCTCCCAATCAGCTCCCAAATCATGACACAGACAATTATTAGTTTTGAATGCTTGGCCTAGCTTAGGCTCCTTTCTGGCTAGCTCTTTTAACTTAACCTGTTTCTGTTCATCTATGTTTTGCCTCGGGGCATTTTATCTTCTTTCTTCCTGTATGGCTCACTTCGACTGCTTCTCTCCATTCGGCTGGACGACTGCTGCCGACTTATACCCCTGCTGTGTCCCTCTCTTTCCTCTTTTTCTCCTTCTTCCTTCTATTTATCCCCTCTGCCGCCTAGCCTTTCTCTTCCCAGCTACTGGCCGTCCAGCTCTTTATTAGACGAGTCGGGTGCCTTAGGCAGGCAAGGTGAGACAGCTTTTCATAATTAAACAAATGCAGCATAAACAAATGGAACACACCTTTACACAGTTAAAGTGATAGTCTGCAGCATAAACAAATGGAACACATCTTTGCCTAGTTAAAATAACATTCCACAATACTGAGGTACAGGTGTGTGCCACCACACTAGTGTATATTTGTTCTCTAATCATCAAATCTGATGTTAATTGTGTGGAGAATTGTTCAGGGTTCTAGTAGAACAATTAATATATATCCAAAATGAAGTTATGTCTATTTAACTATGTGTGTGTGTGTGTGTGTGTGTGTGTGTGTGTGTGTAAGAGAAAGGGCCCATGCCATGACACAATGTGGAGATCAAAAGACAATCTTTGAGACTCCATTCTCTTCCTTCCATGGTGGATTCCAGGTATTGAACTCAGGTAATCAGGCCCGTGTGGCAAGCCCCTTGACCTGCTGAACCACATTGCAAGCCCTGTATCATCTTTTTGTATATATGTTTCTGGAAAAAAAATTCTTTCATCAACCAATCTCTCACATTGCTCCTTTGTAAAAATCCTTTATTGTTGAAGAGGAAACACTGTATTTTTAATGCAGGACACTACAGAAACCATACTGGATACTTAGTGCCCAGGGGATTGAGGCTATTCACATGCAGCTTCTGTGCTGAGGAGGAGAGGGAATCAAAAGGAGGATGGTACAAGCTCGGGAAAGAGAAAGGGAATCAGGAGAGCATGCGCTGGGCTTGGTACAGGGACTATGTCTTCATGATGCAGTCCGGGGTCCAGAAGTGGAGTGCTAAAGACAAAAATAAACAAATAAAACTTTAAAATCACATCTTTGTCCCATAAAACACCCACTGTCCCACCCACTGAGGGGAACAAGGGATGACCATCTCTGCAGAAGGGAAAGCTTAACTCTCCTGTCCCAGCAGCCTTTGGGCTGGGGGACTGTTGGCAGCAGGTGCCTGCCCCTTCCCCGATGTGCTAAACACTGTGTCCTGGTCTGTGGAGTGCATGCAGAAAAATGAAGTGACCAGTTCCTATCACCCAGCACTCCCAGGAGGCTGGCACAGGCACAGCCCATCCACAGTGACCGGTCCCCCCCTGCTTAGCTTAACCCAGTCCTTCTTCCCAGACAGGCTCTGAATGACTTCCGTTTTCAGTAGCTTCATGTGAATGAAATAAAATGACGCAGTCATCGTGTTGATCCACCTCCTCTAATCGCTTTAAATGCTAGCCCCTGGGGACTGCATGTCCCATCTGTCTGCACCTAACAGGTTTAGAATACCGTCAGTGGTGAGATTAGGAAGGCAGCAATTACTGGCTCAGTCCCACTGAAAGAACTTGGATTCACCAGCAAATATTAAAAGTAGATTTCCACAATGCACTTGCATTTACCATTTGTATAAAATACGATGGCAAAATTACACTGTAATTATCTTTATGGCCAGTGCATAACGTTGGAGGAGAGTATGTCACCCAGATATAGCTACCCGTATAATTATCTGGCCATCGGCAGGACTGAAATAACCATCTAATGAGCGCAAAATGATATGGTAAGCACCATGTAATCAGCAAGTTACAGTTATTACAGCCCTTTGTGCCCTCTCACCCAACAGTAAATGGGGGACCGGAACTGGTCCCGGGTCCGAGGGAGTCATGAACAGGTGGTATCAAGGGTCAGCTTCTGGGGTCTCAGACTGGCCGCCCTGAAACCAGTGACTGTGAATGCCCAGAGCAAGGAGAGAAAGGAAGGCGGCTGTGTAGACCGCAGAGGCTTCCCAGGGCCCCCACTCACTCTTGTCTTCCTTCTCTTTAGGAGCCACAAAAAAAGGAAGGCATCAGTTAAGCTGCTGTTGCCGTGTGTGGGTAGACTGCATCAAGGCAGAAGTTTCTGTGTTTTGACTAGACTTCCCCGAGGGACTTTCACACTAGTGGACAAGTGAGGAATCTCTCAGCCCACTCAGTCCTGAGGTCTGGCCTAGATGGCTTTCAGCAGTCAGACAAAAGCCAGCCAGGGGAACACATGAGGACATTCTCCACCCACCATTCCCAACACTCAGCTTCCAGACCGGAAGAGCCATAATATGGATGACTCCCAATGTGTCAGGAACCATCATAAAGGCTCTGTCTGTAAAACCGCAACCTTGGGAGATTTTATCACCATCCTTATATTCCAGATGGGGAAACTGAGGCACAGTGGCCAAGGAGACAAAGCTAGAGAAAGGCAGGTCCAGGATTGAATGTAAGTCATGTTCTAATACATTCTGCTGCAGTGGGTGGCTAAGATGTGGTTCCCAGCTATTTCCAGACTTTTAGCATCCCTGAATCTCTTCCTAAATCATAACTGTCCTGACTGCATTCTGAGGCTGTAACCCAGCACAGTTCAACCTACTCGGGAGAGTAAACACTTCAGCTGTGAATCAGACTTACAGTGACTGAAAGATGATTTCACCATCTTTTGTACAGATCACAAGAAGACAGTGTGCAAAAAAAAAAACAAAAAAAACAAAAAAAAAACCCACCAGCTGACCACTGGAGAAGCCCCCACAGGATCCCTCTCCCTGTTTCCTACCACACTCACTCTGTCTGCTCAATAATCAACAGAGTCCACGACACAGGAGGAGGAGATGAAACAGAGCAGTGGGGATAAGTACGTGCCCGTCTGTCTCTGAGCATCATTGCATTTGACGCTCGGTGTGCTGGACACCGGCAACGTGTCTGTGTTTTAGGGCAAAAGTGTGTGCATTGGTAGTATCTGTGAACACCACAGCTGACAGCCCCCCCTCCCTCACCCCCAACAGTGCTTACCTTATTCTCACGGGTGCCTATTTGAGGGTGCGGAAGCTGGGGGTATTCTCTTCAGTCACATCAGTGAGAGGGTCTGGGGTGGAGCAAGCAGGACAGTTAGGAAGAATTCTGAATCAGTGAAGGGCTGGCTATGCAAGACAGCACCGGAACACAGGGCTGGGAGAACAGGGAGGAGGCAGAGCCTTCTGTCCCTCAGCCACAGCAGGGCTGTCCTACTGTGCTCAGGGAAATGGCTGAGAAAGGAAGAGACACACTCACTACAACGGAGAAAAGTCTCATCTTCCTCTCTGGTGACAAATCGGGAAGCACCTCTGACATGTCCTTGGCAGTACCCAGACCTTCTTGCTGGGTGCACCCTACCTGGCTGGCTGTTCCTCTTGCCCATGAGTCCCACAAAGAAATCATGCATGTCACCTGAAAGAAAAGGCTAATGTTGTCCACATACACGTCAAGACTTCTGAGACTGGAATTCATCCTCTCTCTGTCCCTCTCCCTCTCTCTCTCCAAAGCCTAAGTATCCTACACTGCCCTGGAGTTTCTGGTGTAGCCCAGGCTAGCCTGTACTTCCCATCTCTCCTTTCTTAACCTCTGAGCTCTGGAATTACAAATGTGTGTTGCCACATCTGGCTCCTCTTTATCTCCTTGGAGCCTGAACTCCACAGCCAGCAGGTATATTATCTGCCCGTCCTCTCTTCCCACCCCCTCCCCCAACACTCACACACCCACATCTCATCACTTATCTACCCCAGCAGGTGCCTGGCTTAGGATCTTCATTGCCATCAGGAGAGCCCCTTAGTTCCCAGTGACCAACCAGTGAGGGGTGGGACAGTCTCCCACGCCCCTCACACCTGCTCTCTCCTTGTCCCCGGCACCATCTCCCCCTCAGAAAGGCCAGCTAAGCAATTGCAGCTGGAATATTGTCCGCACCAGCTGAGATGAGGTCAGCCAAAACGACTCACTGGCTGCACGCCCGTGGAACTTTGGGCAAATGGTCAGCACAGATGATCGAGAAGCTACTCACGTTTCTGAGGAAGCGATGTCTCCTTAGGTCCTGGGAAGCCAAGCGCGAGAGTGTAGGAAACAGCAATTAGAGAGGAATTCAAATCGCAGCCCCCCCCATCTCCCTCCCCCCAAGGGGTTCCCCTCCAGAGCCTCCTCCCTACCCAGGCTAGCCTTGCTCAGCACTTTCAGCAACCCTTCCAGAGAGACTGAGCGGCTGTCATAGAGTCTCCGGAGCAGAGACTGGGGCAGCTGGTAGTGGTCAGAGTCCTTGTAGGGAGAGGAGCAGAGAGCTGAGGGACAAGGTCCACACCCCATCCACCTGCTCTCTTCTGGCACAAAACAGCCTTGCCCCAAACCCCACCACAGTTGAATCCAATACCCCACTTCCTTCAGGATTTCCTCTGGCTTACCCTGGAAGAGAAATGGGTGTGTAAAGTGTTATGGGTGAGCAGGGGCAGCAGCCCTGGTATCATGTTAGAAATGCAGAATCCTACCTGAAACCTGGACAGGACCTGAATCTGAATGTGACCCCATGGTGCTCATGTGCATGGTGGAGTTCGGAGCCATGTAGAGACTTCCGGCTGGCCTGTTGGCCTGGCTGCCTTGGACTGACTTCCTGGGGTGCTGACCATGCTGTCCCCCAAGACCAAGGATGATTGTCTCCTGGGACCCCCGACCCAGCTCCTGCCACCTCTCAGTGACAAAGCCACAGCTTCAGAAACCAGCTTGCTCAGAGATGGGGTTAGTCCATGGAATGAGCCGTGAACTCCCCACACCCAAGAAAGGCCCGTCACACTTAGCAGGTGGCCTCTAACCTGAATCTCGGTTATGCCCTTCTCTAGAGTCCTAGTATCCTTGGGCTGCAGGGGACACCCAGGATACACCCCAAACAAGTCACCCAGGCACCACCCACACATGTATTCCACCCAGTATCTCTAGTACCCGCAGACCTCGGGGAGAGAGATGGTCTCTTTTGTTGACCAAGAGGGGCAGAGGGGTTTTCTTGGTGCTCTAGCACTGTAGCGGACTTGTCTCTGAAGAACCCAGATCATCTGACCACCCTGACTACACAGGGTCCAGCTGGACTTGACACTTACGGGGCAGTGGGTTTTGTCTGGGTCTGGTGTGCAGCTGCTGCTACCTGCACAGCTGCCCGGGAGAGCGTCGTGTTCTGTGTGTGCGTGCGTGTGTGTGCGTGTGTGTGCGTGTGTGTGTGTGTGTGTGTGTGTGTGTGTGTGTGTGCATGTGTTCTCTCCCTCTCTCTCTCTCTCTCTCTCCCCCCTCTCCCTCTCCCCCCCCCTCTGCCCAGCACGTAGCTTCCCAGAAGCCACTTTTTCCAAATTGTTCGAATACTCAGCCCACCTCCTGTAATGAGATGCTAAGCAGATTGGAGCTGGAGAGGCAGAAGGCTTCACACGCTGAATTTGTAATAAATCCCACCTGTAATCATCTTAAAAGCATTTGTACCAATGTAACTGCTGTCAACTCAAACCCCTAAAAAGACTTCCTCCCTGCACCCCCCTACACCGACCCTGACAAGTCCTCTTCTTTTTCTGAGAGGAACTTTGGAAATCCAGTCTCACCCTGGCTTGCTTTTGATTTCTGTTTTACCAGTCTAAGCAGAGGCTAGAAGTAGGCAAGGGAGAGGAGAGAAGAGGAAACCTTGGGACTTAGACACTCCTGAGACTGTGGGAGGTGGGCGCGCGCACGCGGAGGATGGGGGCGGTATCCGCATCTTGAAAATAAAAGAACACGTGTCACCGATAGATGAAATAGTCTGCAGAGGGCCACTTGGGGAAGAAATTCTGCCTGCGTCTGGCTCCATCGAGGGAGGGAGATCTGTCCCTTGCCAAGAGACAGAGCTGAGCCAGACTACAGAGAACTTATGTAGCCAACTTACCCACAGCACCACTCCATCACCATGTCACCAGCAAACAACTGAACAACATATTTTTTAATTTTAAAGAATTAAATTAAAATATAATTACATTATTTCTCCCATTTCCTTTCTTTTCTCCAACCTCTCCCATGTGCTCCCTCTTGCTCTCTCAAATCCATGCCTCCTCTTTAAACTATTGTGATACGTGTGTGTGTGTGTGTGTGTGTGTGTGTGTGTGTATAAATGCAAACTGCTCAGTCCATAGAATGCTGAGCAACATTTTTTAAGGTGCACGTTATCTACCAGATAGCCAAGACATGGAGAGATACCCTGGATACAACAGAAACAGGAGAGGACCAGAGATATAGAGAAATTTAGAGAAAAAATGCCCAACCCCACCAGCCCACCTCCCTCCCTCCAGCTATCCAGACAGACAGAATCCCAAGTCTCCCTGAGGGACTGGACTCTGTCAGGGGACATCTTACCTTACTGTGCCTCCCACCAGGTGCCACCTGCTCCTGAGACTCCTCACAGACAGCCCCAAAGCTGCAAACCAAGCTGAGCGCCAGGATGGCAGCGGACAGCATGGCGCGCCTCATGGTGTCTAAAGGACAAAGGTGAGAATCAGGGAAGACAGCCTGGTGGGAACCCGGCGGCCCTTCCTCCTGACCAGCGCCTGGGCTCCACCGTGTTTTTCCAGCTCTTCACCTCCCCTATCCAAGCCCTGATCTGAAGAGCGTGAGATGCACCTCTGAGAAGGGGATCCCCCTATTAAACAGCTCCCCAGCATCTGCCTACCAATGAGCAATGATGTGGTGTTGGGGGTCTCTAGATGATAAGGACGATAGATTCACAGGACGTGATCTGATCTGTTTCTTTAGCTTGAGAAGAGACCCCAATTACTGTCTTACAGTACTAGATAACCCCGAGACTTAAAGAAAAACTTTCTAACCTGTAAGAATCAGTCTCAATTCTGGCCCCAGA
>CABHPQ010001948.1:0-54970 GCA_902168405.1 Peromyscus aztecus
TGTGCCACTACCAGCCGGCCGGGATCTCTTCTGTCCAAACACAGCTCAGTATGTGCTAGTCTCAGAGATGTAGCCTTGCTTGGCAGTCGTACTGACCAAACCATTTCTGAACAGCCTGTATTTGGCAACTTGATAGGTGTGCATTTTGGCAGTTCTTGATAGAGGTGGGCAGAGTGGAGATTAACATGAATTGAGAAAGGTCAGTGTGGCCATGGAGACCTTTGTCTGAGGTGTGTTACTTTTATACTCCCTGAGGAGGACTTTCACCTGCCCACACTCACCTGTGGCCCAGGCGGGGCCAGCCCTCTGCTGGCCTTGCCTTCCTGGTGTATTGGCTTTCTGAAGTCCAGTGGCCAGTGGGGCTCCCTCCGTACACTGCTTTACAAAAATGCTCCTGGGATGTGAGCTGTCAATCAATTTGGACTTTCTGTGGATGCTTTCCTAGCTCTGTAAGAAGTTCTATGGAGCCTTGTTGCCCCTGATTGTGGGCTCTGGTCCCTTAGCCTTATGGAGAGCTCAAAAGAGCAATTTGTCTGTTTCCACCCTGACCCGTGTGAGTTCATGTCCAGGTTCCCCGGGTGATTCACAAGCACCACCAGAGTGAATCTCAGATCCACTTTCTAGTGAATTTAAGCTTTTCTGTATTGAGTTTGTCATGGATATATAAAAATCACAACTTCAAGACTTGAACTCTTAAAACTCCTTCTGGTTTCTTCCCTCTGGACTCTTGAGAGACCGAAGATGGAACCCAGGCCCTTAGGCATGCCAGGGAAGCCCTCCACCACTCAGCTAGAACCCTGGCTCCTTTGGACTTTTCTAAAACCAATTAGAATGAATTGCTTTGCTGTCTGTGTTTGAACTGCAGCAGAGAGGAGCATTCTGTGGCCGGGCCTTAGGGTACGTGCTCAGTAACCATGAATCCAAGTAGTGGTCACCACCCCTGTACACAGAAACTGGACATCAAAGGCTTTTGACCCCCACAGCTGCCCTGTGTGTGGATTCTTTCGCAGAGGGAAGACTCCAGGGCTCAGAATGATTGAAGTACTCTCTCAGACTGGCCCAGCCACTGAGAGGCACCCTGACTGTGGCCCAGCTTGGGACTGGAGAGGAACCTGGGTCTTTGCCATCCAAACATGGCTCCTTCCCTTCTGCCCCTCAGCCTTATCACTGCCTTGCACACAGTAGGCCTGTTGATAATTTTTGAGCTGCTGACTGTGACGTTTGGTCTAGACACAGCAGCCAGTGGTTCCATGTGATCCTGCAGCCCTTTTCTGATGGTCTGATGTTTTTCTTCTCTGTTTCATCCTCCACCTTCCCTGTTTCCTAGGCTCCATTCTGTCTGCAGGGCTTCCAGGATCCTGCCAGCCTTTGTGAAAGGGTCTCCACACAGGTCTGAGGTTTCTGAGATGGAAGCCACCAGCTGCCATTGAACTTCACACCCTGTCCTGTTTCCCCTCGGCTGGGGCAGTGAGCCCCACGTGGGCAAGGTGTTAATAGGCAAAGGGAACAGATTTTTGGAACATATTTTAAGGCTTATTTTACTTTTAAAACATCATTTCAGGCCACAGCCGGCTTCAGAAAGCCTTGGGAGCTCCTGCCTGGCAGACGGCCACCCAGCAGTGCAGCGTGGAGCTCAGGTGTGAGTACCAGCTAGCCAGGCAGCCAGGCAGCCACAGGGCTGCAGTTCACCGTACTGTGTAAAAATAGCGCAGGCCTTTGCCTTTAGAACACCTGAGTGGAAGGAGCCCATATGATGAAGGACCCATGTCCTGGGTTGGAATGCTGGTCCCACCATGATGACTGTGTGACTCTGGGCAGATGAATCAACCCTTCTGAGTGACTTTACTCTTGAGCTCTTTGGCCTGTGTCTTGCAAAGGTCGTGGCTGTGCTTAACTTTCTGAATGCTAAAATTTACTGAATACTAAGTGTGCTGTAGGGTCAGGGCTGTCAGATGCCAGTGTGGTTAACAGGCCCTGGGGATCTCTTCTTAAAAGGCAGGTGGTCCAGTCAGGCACAGTAGCTTTTGTTTGTGATCCTGGCACTCAGGACCCTAAGGCAGGAGGATCAGGGCCAGCCTGGGCTACACATGGCCAAAAACAAAAGCTAGCTGTCCTTTCTGACCAGCCAGCCAGCCTTGGGATAAAGGGGAAGTTGCTGTGAGGGGAGGCTCTGCCCAGGTCTGACAGCTTCCTGAAGTGAGGCTGAGGGGCTAAGCTCAGAGGTCACTAGCTCAAGATCACCTAGCCCTTCAGGGTCACATCAGCCCTGCTGGGTCACATCAGCCCTGCTGATGGCTTCTCCTGGTCACTCACGGGCTTCTGCCGTCTCCCTCTGTGCTGTTCCTCACGTCAGTGTGGAAACTTGGTCCGTTTTTTGTTGAGATTTTGTTGGAAAGAAGAAGTGCAAACCATCCAGGAGTTGAGAGCCAGAGCCTGGGAGGGGAGATGGTCATTTCCCCCTAACTCTGTCACCTCCTTGCTTTGTGACTGATTTCCTCAGTGATCGCAAACCCAGGTTACCTCTGAGCCATGTTTCTAGCAACAGGAGCCCCAGAATCCAGAGCTGTGGTCTTAGCAGAGCCAGGCTCTAGGCAAGGTGTTTTCCAAAGACTGGCCGCTGAGCTTTCCAGTGAGCTAAGGGACATTAGCAAATAGCCTTGGCCGACGTCAGTGGCATCTCAGGCCCAGGCCCACATAGTGTCTTACAGTCTGCAGCTGTGTGAGCTGGAGAGGCTGAGCAAACGGGAAGCCCGGTGTGTGCACTCCAGGAGAGGTGTGGAAGCCACTCCCGTGCTCTGCCTTGCCCACCCAGCAGCTAGCCCAGAATCTGCTAGTGCCTGTCCAGTCACCTCCATGGGGAGTTAGGTAAGGAGGGGTGGCCAGTGACAGCGGGTATTCCAGGCAGAGTTAGGGGGACAGTGCGAGTTGCTGACCTGACCTAGACCAGCTTTGAGAATCCTGGGCTCTCAGCCTGTTTCCTCGTGGCAGTAAAGGCTTAGGATTAGTGAGCCTGCCCGTCCCTGTCTAAGGCCCGTGGCCTGCTGTGAAGGACTAGGGTGTGTCTGGCTTGGGGACATAGGATAATTTAACTGTGGACTTAGATGCAAAGCTGTGGTGAGTTTGTTTATGGACCTGCTTGGGAAACATGCATGAAAGAGTGAGTCAGCAAGTGAGGGAATGGCAGGGCTCCTTCAGTGTAGGGTAGACTTCTGTTTGTTTTTTGTGAACGGTCTCAAGTACCAGCTTCCAACTTGCTTCGCAGCCAAGGATGGTCTTGAATTCCTGCCCCTCCCAACTCCTGTCTTTTAAGTGCTGGGATTATAGACAGGCACCACCTACAGCTGTCCCACCTGAGAAACTGGAGGGTCACTTTGGGCTTCGGACTTCAGGAGGTCATCCGAGCAGGAAGCCTTGGCCTGCCTGGGTGGCCGTTCCCAGCCAGCACCCCTCCCTCATCGAGGAAGTGGGCTGTAGTAACCTTGACTGCCAAGGGGCCCATTTATAAAGTGCTTTTGTAGACGCGGACCGCAGTCCTGCCAAGAAGTACAGCAGGAGCCCAAGGTCACACAGCGGGCAGAGGACGACCTTGGGTACTTTGTTTGTCTGCCAGGTATGTAGAGGAAACTCTAGTCATGGGTCTTGACATCCTGTCTCGTGTCTTCATTTAACAAAAGCTGACTATGACGGGTGTCAGTTACAGCGCCCCACAGTACTGAACACAGGAGGTACAGACGTAAAGGGCCCCACTCTGTGTTGAGTGACACAGGTGGACACGTGACTCGGTGCAGTGATGAGTGGTGGGTGAGCTCTTGGTTTGAGCCCTCACAGGGCAGGGATGCTTCCCCCTCCCATGTGAGTCCTGGGCCAGGACCTTAGACACAGTATTATTTAACACACAGGTAGCAAGTTATGAGGATTCGCTGGGTCCTGTTTATGACAATCCCGAGTGTATCGGTCCCGTGTTTAGGTGTAGAGAGGTTAAGTAACTTGCCCAGGTCCCATGTTGGGACCTGGTTGTAAGGTCTTCGGAATCTGCTGGTGCCTGCACACCTCTGGCCCACAGAAGCGTGACTTGATGACTGAAGACCATTGCTCACTCTGGTTTCCTAAGTTAGAGTCCTGCCCCTGGATCATCTAAGGAGGACCTCTGTGGCCAGAGGAGTGAAATCCCATCGGGTACCTACTTGGGACCCCTCCTCAGATGGCTCCTGTCCTCTCTACTGCCTCATTATTGTCACAGTCGGGTGGGACCAGCCCTGCTTTCCATCCCTGCCATCCTCCCTGGTCACACGCCCTCCTTCAAGAGGCCTTTGTTCTTTGTTTGAATGCTCTGTCTTCACAGTGTCACACTGTCCCCGGTCAGGGGTCAGCAAGGTGTGGCCTTTCATATATTGATTTCTTGGAAACAGCCACACCCACACATGCCTATGTTGTCTTTGGCCCTCTGTGTGAGGGTGACTGTAGTGGGTAGCCATTTCACCAATAGGTGACAGAGTTGTGACGGAGACTAGGTGACCAACAGAAGCCTCAGCTGTTTATTCTCTGGCTTGGTCCAGCAAAATCATGGCATCCGTGGCCTGATGGGTGGTCAGTGCCCAGAAGGCGTGCAGTACCCCAGGCCCCCTTCTGCCTATCATTGGCAGCTCTGTCCTAGATGACATGTGTTCTTCTAAAGACCCCTTTCTCCTTTTGGGCCCATCCTTCCTTCTTCTTGGGTAGGGGACTCATCTAAGACCCACATCTGACCCTTGTATTTCTTGCAAAGTGGCCTTGGCTGACTCCTGGTTGCTGCTCCCCCACCCCCACCCCCAGGCGTCACAGCTGTGTCTGGAGGCTTTTCCCTGGGGAGAGTCCGGCACTGCCCACAGGATTGGGACGCTGGTCCACGTGTGTCTCTCACCCCATCCACTGACCTCTCTGGCTTGTCGTCTGTCAGGCACCCTTGGGTGGATCATCTGGGGCCAGGTCTCACCAAAATGGACTTCTTTTTTCTGCCGAGTAACCACAGAACCAAAAACAAAACCCAGTTCCCCGGCAGCCTGATGGAAGGTTCGGGTTTGGTTTTGGCAGTGCTGGGGACAAACCCAGGGTCTGACTCTATCAGGCAAAACTCTTACCAGGTTTACCAGTGGAAGCTACATTTTCCGCCCAGCAGAGAAACTAGACCTGGCACCTGGCCAAGCCTCTTCCAAGTCTGAGCTCATCCTTTTCTTCTGAGACCTCGTCTTCCCCCTGCTTCCCCCAATCCCCAGGCCTTTTGTTTTCTTCCTAGCCATCACTCCTGCCCCAGCTTATTTGGTGGGCCAGGATACCTAACCACCTCCCCTTCTGTCCTGCAACCTGAAGGACCCATCCCAACCTTGGCCGGGTCCTGGGGTGAGTTGAAGCTGCCTGTGTGGCCTGCACACCCCACCTCCTCCTCCAGCGGGTGAGAAACAGGGACAGGGCCCCCACTCTCTCTCATTGCCTTATCTGTTCCTATTCCTGTGCGATGCAGATTCTCCCCACTTTAGAGCTGAGGAGACTGAGGCTGGGTGATTTATGGAGGTTTGCTAAAACCCCTTAGCTGTAATGGTGGGCTGGGTTTGCCCAGGGGAAGTATTGACCTAGCCAATAGTGTGCTCTGAGCTGGGTAGTAAACTGAACTCCTTGGGACAGGACTGTTAACACTGCAGGAACCCACCAGACTGCCAGTCAGGTCCCTTTCCTAAGAGCTGGTGTGCCCTGGGGGCTGCCCCATGAATACACGTTTGTGTTCTGGTTTTCCCCTGGGGCCTATGCCAATGTCCACATCAAAGGAAGTACGTGGAAAACCAGTTTCTGAAGAATCTGCTGGGTAGCTAGCTGGGCCTGGTGGCGCATGCCGGCAATCCCGCACAGAGATGGAGGCAGGAGGACCGGCCTGGGTTCAAGACCAGCCTGCAGTACATAGCAAGACCCTACCTCAAAAACACTTCAGGGGAAAAAAGAATCTGCCACAGAGGTGATGTGATTGCCCCCCCAGGATTACTGTTGTGTTTTCTCTTCCAAGCAGGAGGGCTGTGGATGTAGCACAGAGGTGATATGATTGCCCCCCAGGATTACTGTTGTGTTTTCTCTTCTAAACACAAGGGCTGTGGATGTAGCCCAGCTGGCAGCACATTTGCCTAATACAGGAAGCCCTGAGTTTGGTTCCCCAGCACCACAAAAGGAAACAAAAGCCAAACCAATCATATGAGTTTGGTCTGTGTAAATTTTAAAACTTTGAGGGCTAGAGAGATGGCTCGGTGGTTAAGGACATGTATTGCTCCTGCAGAGGACCTGAGTTGGACCCCAGCCCTCACATTGGACCAGTCTTAGCTGCCTGTACCTTCAGGTCCTATCATCTAACACCCTCTTCTGGCTTCTTTGGGTACCTGCACCCCAACTATGCGTACACTTAACTTAAAAATTAAAATGTATTTTAAGCCCATAAAATCTTCTCAGACACTGAAGCCAGAATCCTGTGCCTAGCACTCGACACTGGTAATCATGAACTGTCTGGTAATTTTTCATTTATGAACTACAGTGCCGTGGCTTTTGTTTTGGGTTGGTTTTCTGAGACTTCCGGGAACATACCATTGATCAGGGTTTCCTAGCCCTACTCTGTTTGTGTGAGTAGTTTGGATAATTGCACACTAGTTCATACTGAATGAGGTTGTCATTGGTGTGGCCTGGGGCTTATTGCATGTTTAGCCACAGACATGAACACTTAGAAAGCGCTAGGGTAGAGCCTTAGCACTTGGGGTATTGCAGTGTTGTGGGGGTGTATGGAGGGACTCAGTCTCACTCTTGATTTAAAGGACTCCATGTCCTTTAGGAGATGGAGTCCATGACAGAGTTAAAAAAATAAAACCAACAAGAGTCTGCAAGAGTTGCAAGGGCCGAAAGATCTGTTTGCCTACAACATCGATTTTTATTTTAAAACACTTTCCTCATTGACCCAATTATTAATAAACCAAAATGTCTACTTTGTAGTTAGAGGAAGGTCAGAGCCATGAATGCTAGGAGATTGGCAAGATGGAGGAATCTTTCTGCCTAGGGTGAGTTAGATGGTGATCTCATGCTGACGCCGGTTCTCCTGAGTTGAATGCAGTTTGCTTAGGATGCGCAGTGCAGGTGACAGATGTGTGAGGTGGCCTTTGCTCTGTCTGGTGGATATTGTGAATTTGACCTGTTTGGGCCTCCAGAGGTTTGCTTTTTTCTCATCAAGGCATTCAGAGGCGGCAGGGCACAGGTTAGAAAGTCAGCAAGAGTGCTAATACTGTGGTGTCAAAATCTGTGTTTTCCAATTCTGGGAGTTGTAAAACATCCAGAAACGTACCCCTCGAGTCAGACCACTTAACAAAAACAAAGGCGTCTGTTGCGCCCTCCAGCACGTTCCCTGCATCCTGGTCCAAGTCCCCACAGAGATCTCCGGGCTGCACCTGCCAGTCAGTCTCTCAGTGTGGTAAAGGACAGGAGTGCTGTGCCGGGGTTTGGGACTGCAGCCTGTCCATCAAGTGTGCTGACAGCATGTGTTAACCTCGCGGGCAGGCCAGCAGGGCCCTGAGTTGGAAGGAGTGGTGGGAAAATTTCCTAAGAGCCCAAGAATGTCAGCTCCTCCCATGGGGAATGGGCACTGGCACCTCTGCCTTCTCCGTCACCACAGTGGGTAAAGGGACCGAGAAGAGGAAGGACCAGCCGTGGAGTCCCACGCCCTGGCCGCTTAGCAGACCTCACCGCCCCTCACATACCCTAAGCCTCCTGTAGATCGGGGCTGGTGATTTCTGCCTTGGGGATGTGCTAGTTTCCCTGTTGCTGAGACTGAATATGTGCCAAGAGAACTGAAGGTGGATTATTTCAGGTAACAGTTGAAAAGGGGTGTGGTCCCTCATGGCAGGGGCAGCATGGTGGCTGGTCACGTGGCTTCTGCCTCAGGAACAGAAAGAGAAATGAATGCTGGTACCTGGCCACCTTCCTTTTCCCTTTTCATTCAGTGTGGGCATCTAGTCCCTGGGATGGAGCTGCCCACATTCAGGTGGGTCTTCCCTTCTCAGTGCACCCCAGGAAACGCCCTGATAGGGGATGGAGCTGCCCACATTCAGGTGGGTCTTTTCTTCTCAGTGCACCCCAGGAAACACCCTGGCAGACACAGCAGAGATATATAGAAACCAGTGTCTCCATTACGTTGACCCTGCTGGCAACCATCACCAGGGTGATTGGGCTGGGCAGCTGAAACCTGTCTCCATCCAGTTAGCTGCACCCCGCTAACCACCCCTGTGTTTTCCACTAGGAAGCAATTAAGAAGTTAGGTCGAGCCTGGGAAGGCGGTGGGGAGCTGGGGTTGTGGTACTGGGATAGCTAAGTCACTACAGTTTTATAATTCCCATGATCAGTCTTTATGTATCCCCAGTATAGCAAGACCCAAAGCATCCTATTTGCCATTGCTGACTCAGCCCGTCTTGCCTGTGTGTGGAGAGGGCAGTCAGGAGATGCCACGCCAGGAGGACCCCACTCACTCCTTCTGCTCACTCCCTTTGCAGGGTTCTTGCCTGTGGTCAGGTGCTGTCTCTTCAGCTTTCAGGGTCTAAGTGGCATACCCGCTCCGGGGGAGGGCTCCCTGGGGATGAACAGGACAGTGTGGCCGCGCCACGTGGAGTCGAGTCCCTTGCTAGTCAGTGACTTGGCTGATTCCTGTCGTAAGTTCCTCCTCACGGGTCTCCACCTTGCACCCAACACTTAGACCTTTGTTTGAGGCTCCCGGGGGTAACCTCTGTGGCATCGGGACGGCAGCGGTTTCAGTATCCACTCTGCCCAGGTGTCTGCGCCAGCCACGGTTGGCTGTTCTAGAAGAGCAGCCGAATCCTGTGCCCACCGGGGAACGGGGCCCACGGGAAAACTGTTCATCCCTTTTGGTGTCAGAGTTGTCCTTTCAGGAAAATTAATTTGTGCATGTCCAGAATTTTCAGTTTTCCACCTACTTTTCCCATTTGAGAGTTGAGGAGATTCATGTAGGCTCTGGAAATGTCTCCCTAAGGAGGTCTGGGGAGGGGATGGTGGAGTTCAGGGGAAGGGAAGGTCTGAATGCAGTGACAGCCCGGAGACCCGGGACTGTGACAGCACATGACACTTGTATTTCACTCTGGAATACTGCTCTCTGGGCACAGCCTGGCTGTTACTATGGAAATCAGAGGGGCTGTGAGTACCCAGTGGGAGTGAATATCCAGTAAGGGTACCCAGTATGAGTGCCCAGTGTGAGTGAGTGCTCAGTGAGGGTACCCAGTGGGAGTACCCAGTGTGAATACCCTGTGTGAATGAGTATCTAGTGAGAGTACCCAGTGTGAATACCTAGTGTGACTGAGTACCTACTGTGAGTACCCAGTATGAATGAGTACCCAGTAAGAGTACCCAGTGAGACCCTCACAGAATGGGCCTATAACCATCGCCTCATAAAGGAGATCATAACTAGGATTGCATGCAGCCTCTTGCTCCCTCCTGCCCTGATTCCGAGTTGCACGTAATTCTGCCCCAGCCGCACGTGGGCTCGGGAGACACAAGAGTATTTAGGAGGGCAAGATTAACTGGAGTAGAACTCCAGGAAGACAGCGTGTGCGAGCTGTCACGGGCTGAGGTGAGAGCCACTGGCAGTCTTGGAGATGACTGACCTGTGAGCTGGGCCTGCAGAACATCTGTCATACCATGGTGGGTCCCTGGCATTGCCACCCACTGGATGATCCCTTAGGGAGAGTGAGTCTCCCTTCAGAGGGAGCAGGGACTCTTCTGAGCAGGAACAGGTATGATGGGCTTTTCAGAGATGCACCTGTGAGTCGCCCAAAGAAACACCTAGCTTGACTTGGATGGGATTGTCCCCTGGTCTCTCAATGCCTTCTCTGTCTGGGATGGACAGACAGACTCTCCAGGAAGAGCCCACAACAGTCCCCTGCTTTTGTGCACCTAGGCTTTGCTCTTGTAGGGTGTGCTCGAATGAACAGCATCCCCGTCCCTCCCTGTGCTCACTTGGTATTGCAGAATGACCTCTTGGAAATGGAATGAAAAATGAAATAAAAGGGGGAGGGTGTGACCTCTCCTACAGTGTGGAGAGTTTTATTATAGATGGAAGGGAGAAAGCAGGCAGAGGGAAGAGTTCGAGCTGACTAAACAGGACCATGAGAGGAGAGAGGGCGAGGGAGAGCAGGAGAGGAGCCGGAGACCGAGAGGTGGCCTGGGTCAAGAGGCCTAGAGAGTTCATGGCAGACAAAAGGACCAGGTAACCAGAATGGCTGGAATATGGGGAAGGGCAGCTGGGGGAAGGCAGCCCAGCCCTGGGCTGGAGAGTTCAGGGTAGAGGGCGGGGTATGCCAGCCATACCCTGTAACAGGTAGGGACTGAGGATGCTGGGAGAACCTGGCCCCAGGTCTGCTTGTTGTGTTATAGAGGCACCTCAGTTAGCTGTTGTCTGGGTTTGAGACCTAGCAGAAATGATGTTGTAGTTGTGATTGGTTAAGATGAGGTTATACCGAACCAGGGTAGCTCCAAATGCAATGATGGTAACTTCCTAAGGCCGTGTGAGCACACAGAACAAGAAGACAGACAGACAGGTTGGCGTGATGTGTCTCAGAGAACGTGGTCAGAGAACGTTAAAGAATGCCAGCAACCTTGGGAGCTGGAGGACAAACCTCCCTAGAGTGCCAGGAACTGCCCTACCCCGCCTTGAGTTTAGACTTTCGTCTTCAGAACTTAGTTGTCAGAGCGGCGAAGGTCAAAGTCAGCTAGGATCCAGTTCTCACGTGAATGTACCAACCTTCCTCCCCCTGCCTACAGGATGGACAGAAGTTCTGTGCTTCTAAGCAAGCTCTCTGTCGCTATAACAGATAGCTGAGGTGACCTCCATGGGGAGGTTGGCTCATTGTTTGGGAAGTTGTAGGCCATGATCTTTTGGGCCGCTGGTAGGCAGACTGTCATACTAAGAGTCTCTGAAAGCACAGGAAACGACAGGAGAGAGATTGGGCTTCTGCAGCGCCCTGAGGACGTATTCCCAGATGACCCAGCGGCCTTCAGTGACCAGGGCATAGGCCTTTAACACCATGGCCCTTGAGGGACAGTCCAGATCTGAATTACCAAAATTAGGGGAAAGGAGACCGCTTGGCGAGCCTGTGGGATTTGATGGGGGTGGGAAGTGGAATCTAAACTCCAATCGGGATATTGACGTTTTTGTTCAAATCTTTGGCAGGCCTTAGAGCAGTAATTCTCTGAGTATGTTCCCTAACAGTGCCCTTCGGGACAGGTGTAGGAGGCACGGAGGTCTTTGTGCTCACAGATGAGCACTGGGGAATCTGGAATGTTGAGCACCTAGGGTTGTTCCTTCAAGGGAAGGAATGCAATACCTGTTGTCCACCCAGAAGTCTGGGAGTGGACACAGTTACCAGCCTGGCGCCCTTTGTCCTATCTGTGTGGCTCATGACTTTTCCAGCACCAGGATCCCCACTCCCCTTATCAAAAATTTCTTTTTCTTAGTCAGTTTATAGACCCTGTCTTTATGGACTTTACAGAGAGTTTCCATGTAGTCGAATCTGATCTGTATTTGGCTTCCTTTGTTCCTTGAGGAGATTTATGGATGCTTTGCTGTTCATGCGGGATTGGTAATCATCACCAGGACAGTTTTCACTGTATTGTGCTGGGCTTAAATATGCCTAAAATAAACCACTTGGGGCCAGACTCCTGGAGTTTGAACCAGCACCAGCTACTGAGTTTTGTTGAGCCAAACTGCCTTCTTGCCTCCTGAGGCTCCTCTCTCTACAGCCTGCTAAGGCCGCAGAGACCCCCACAGATGTGGCCAGAGCTTGGTGCTTTAATTATGAGACACTTGGATTATAGGAAGGCCTGCATTCTTTTGCAAGTCAGTGGAAGTAATGTCAGCCCTGCTGGTGTCAGAGTGGTATGGGAAGGGAGGCTCGGTCCACTGCCCTGCTCACACCCTTTCTGCCGTTCTGAGGCCAGCTGTGGACCTGGTGGGTTTCTGATGAGTTTTCTCACCTCAGCTTTCCTGCCTCCTACCCGTTTCTCCGCTCCTGCTCTGCTGTCTCAAGTCTGTCGTGTTTTCTCTGCTGGAAGGTTGTAGCCATTGTTTCGGCATGCAGACAGACTTGAAGGCTTTCTGCTTTGTGCCAAGCCTCGGGGTGCTGCTCTCCCGACACATCGCAGCCACTAGTATGGGCAGAAAAAAGGCACTCATAAGACTGCCAGTAACATACACTCTGGAGGCTGCTGTGAAGGGACTCCTGTTAGACATGGTGGCGGGAAAGGTGCCTCCGAGGAAGATAAGAAGCAGTGAGAGCCATCTAAAGCTGGCCGTGGTGGTAGGCTCCTGTAACCCTGCATGTCCGAGGCTGAGGCAAGAGGATTGCCAGTTTGAGGCCAGCCTGGGATACACAGCAAGATTCTGTCTAAAGAACAAAAATCCCGTTACACACAAACCAAAGAGGAAAAGCCACCTAAAGATGGGACGCAGGGTCTAGGCATTGGGGACCACATGTTCTGGGTCCACGAGGCGTGTTTAAAGAAGAAAATGGGGGTAGCTGGAACATAGGGAACTTGGGGAGTGAAGAAGAAGAATTGGGTGGGTAGCATATATGCTGAATAGAAACCTCTTACATCCTGAGACACAGTGGCCTGGGCTGAGGCAGAGGTTAGAGAGGCTTGCTGGGTTCAAGGTATGAGCTGGGAATTGATAGGCAGATGTCAGTCGAATGGACTGTCAGCACTGAGCTGATATGTGAATGGAAACAACCTTGTGAATAGTCAGAGGACAAGTAGAAGGTTGTAGGTGTAGCACGAATCTTAGAAGGTCTTATTAATAAAAAACAAACCTGGAGCCAGGTATTGGGGTGAATGCTGGAAGGTCAGAGAAGCAGAACAAGCCACAGCTTCCTCACCTCGCCAATTCCTCAGCTGATCCTGTTTCCTCAGACTAGATGCCTCTCAGCTGAACTGTGCTGCTCAAAAGCCTAAAAGCTTAACCAGTTTAGTTCCTGGTTTTCATGCCTTATATACCTTTCTGCTTTCTGCCATTACTTCCTGGGATTAAAGGCATGAGTCACCATGCCTGTCTGTTTCCAGTGTGGCTTTACACTCACAGAGATCTGGATGGATCTATGTCTATCTGGTGGCTGTTCTGTCCTCTGACCCCAGATAAGTTTATTAGGATGCACAATATATTGGGGGACACAATATATCACCACATGTAGGCATGGGGCTGGAGAGATGGTTCAGCAGTTAAGAGCACTGACTGCTCTTCCAGAGGATCTGGGTTCAATTCCCAGCACCCACATGGCAGCTCACAACTGTAACTCCAGTTCTAGGGGACTGAACATCCTCACCCAGACATACATGCAGGCAAAACACCAATGAATATAAAATAAAAATAAATTATTTTTTAAAAAAAAGAAGGTTGTAGGCATATAATACATGTTACGGACAGAATGGTACCGACCCTGTCAGCCTTCGATAAAAACCATGCTGGTGTGTCAAGGAAGGCTGGCCTCTGGGAGTGACTGCTGAGTTAAGGTCGGGGGACAGACAGGGAGACAGACAAGAGGAGACAGGGCGGGGTGATTGGGAGACAGGAGAAGCACTAGATATGGTTCAGGTAGACGGGAGAAACCATTATGCATGTGTATATTAGAGGTTGGAGAACTCGAGCAGGCAGCAGAGGCCAGGATGCACATAGCAGGGTCAAAGTGTTCTTAGAAACCAGGGTGGACGGACTGGGTAGAAGCCAGCGAGAGAGGACTTCAGGAGTTCAGATGCAGATGTTGCCCACGTAAACCCCATGGTCATGACGGAGGAAATAAACAAATTGGACAGAGACAGGGGGTTCGCTAAGAGGGCACGGGGAAGAGGGGAGGGCTGGCGTTTGGCTCTCTCCCTGTTTTATTGGTGGTGTTGCATAACAATGCCACGCTTATTGAACACTCACTCCACGAGCTTATCAGCCCTGCGAATGTTCAGTAAGCATGGAATTATGTAAGGCCGCCAGTCAAACAAGGGAAAGGAGCAACTGCCATGCCTGGTATTGAGACCTCTCAGACACAGAGCGCAGTCTGCTTTGTCCTGGGTCTGTGGCCCAGCAAGTCCCTTAAACTGGAGCCTCAGTTGACGTCTGTGAAGGGAGAGATCCCACTTAGTGAGTGGATACTCCTGTAGTGAGTTTGAAGCCCAAACCCAGTGATCATGAGCTCTGTGAGGCACATGGGGTGTAATTCTCACTAAGTCTGACATGGTTACAGAGACCAAATGCCCTCTTGATTCTCTACAGATTTTATGGGGACCAATGTCATCACATCAGTGGGGAACTGAACTAGCTGGAGTTTGATTTTCTCCCCAAGCCCCTAACCCCTGACCCCAAAGGCCATGCGTTCCCCCTCAGCACTGTTACCATTTGACAAGGTTAACATTTTATCTAAGTGAGTTTGGGGCTCTGCTTTAGGACCTAGGTGTCCAACACATTCTTAACACTGTCTTAAGAATATACACTCGTTACTCTGCAGCTTGGTGCTGGATGACGGCTGTGCTGACCAGAAGCTGCCCTGCGTGAGGGTAAGGAGGCGCATTTTACAGATTGACCTCTTTGCTTCAGACATAGGTGTTTCATGCGGGCCAGGCGGATTGCACATGTCAGGAATGATCTGTCTCATTCCAGCTATCCTGTAGGCCTTACTTTAAGGAGAGAATTTAGCCTGCGTTAACTCAGTGAAGAGGAGCAACATTCAAAATGCTTAACTTTAGCTCTTTGGAGCAAGGAAAAGAAAAGTCTGGACTGAAATACAAGGAAATGAATGGGATACGTACAGGCTGGTGGAATCTGGCTAGGAGGAGATATTTACATGAGAGCTCGGCATTGATTTTTTTTTTTTTATTGTCACAAATTGGTACCAGATGCCTGCTTCTCAGACACTCCCAGGCTGGTCTGAGACTCGTTGGACAGCAAATCCCTTTGCCATTTGCAATGCCATTTGATACTTTTTGCAAGTTTGTTATTGTTGTTGTTTTCAGAGGGAAAAGAATACGCACTACAGACCTCTAGAACGGCACAAGTTTATGAATGGTGTTTAACAGAGGACGCCCCACGGGGGAGGCTCCAGTTTCTATTTATAACCCTGGCAGAAGTGATGGATGGCATCTCTCACTCAAACTGGGAGTTAGTTCAGCCTGGAGTAGCCATGTCCGACCCTGGCCACTCCATTTCCATCTTCCTTCAACCTCAGGGCACAGGAGAAACACAGAGTGCTTCTGTCTGGGGCTTTAGGGCCCCTTGTGGGCTACATGTGGCAGGATCCCAGGATCATATTTTGGTTGAGTGCATTTTCCCTATGGTTGAAAACAGTGGCTGCAGGCAGTTTTTCTTGCTGAATGTAAACGCCTTATAAAATAAGATTGGAAGGTCCTTATTTCAGGACCTGACATCAGAATTTCCTGACATCTCCTTAAGGCCTGGAACAGTTTCTCAGCGGGGCGACCACATGCCCGTGCGAGCTGGTTTTCATTGTGGTTGTCGAGGGTCATCTGGGTAAAGTGGAGTCTATTCTGGTTTTAATGCTGGGGTGCCATCGGACATTGAGAATCTGGGGCTCAGCCTGGAGAAGTGAAATGCACGTGAGGATGTGGTTGGTGGGTGATGTGCTGGCCCTCCGCTAGTGCATTGGTTCCTATCGCAGATAGGGTTCTCTTGCTCTGTGAAAACACTGACTAAAAAGGGTTCATTCCACCTTACAGCTTGTAAGCCCATCTCTGAGGGTCGCCGGGGCCATGGAGGAGTGCCGTTTACTGGCAGGCCCTCATGGCTTGCTCAGCACCCGGGGCCACCAGCCCAGGGAGGGTACCTCCCGCATGAGCTGGACTCTCCCCAACAATCATTAAACCAGAAGATGCAGCACAGGTCTGCCCACAGGCCAGTCTGGTGGGGAGGATTTTCTCAATGGCGGGCCCTTCTTCCAAAATGACTCTAGGTTGTGTAAAGCTGATATAAAACCAAAAAACACAGTTACTTTTCTCACAGCTGTGACAAAATGCCCAACAAAGCAGCTTGGTGGCCGGGGTGTGGGTGTGGGTGGAGATGGGTGTGGGTGTGGCCGAGTGTGGCCGGGTGTGGCGGGGTGGGTGGGTGGGTATTTGGGTTTCCAGTGTGAGGAGTTACATTCCAGCATGGTGGGAGACAGCGGAAGAAGCATCAGACAGGTGCTCACACCGTCTGCAGCAGGAAGGAGAGAGAATGCTGTGAGCCAGCCTACTTGGAGTCTGGGATCCCATGAAGAGGTGTCTCCCACATCCAAGGTGGGCTTCCCTGTGGCTAAGTCAGTGAACAGTGAAATTGTCACATCGGGCCGTGGCGTGGCCCGTGGCCAGGCTGGGGACTCACACACAGGGACACATAACGAGAGCGGATGAGACGGCTCAGCTCCACACTTCTGCTGACGTTGGCCAAAGGTTTCCCGGCTGTGGGCAGCGGCACCGACGCTGGGCATAGAAGTCCTTTTGGGAGCCCGGTGGCTGCCCATCAGTGTCTGTGCTGTGTTCACAGCTACCTGTACTCCTCACCTTTCCAGAATAAAAGTCTTGCTGATGATGCATTCTCAATGTTCTTAGTGTTTGGTGGGTTTTTGTTTTTGTTTTGTTTTGTTTTGTTTTTTAACAGTTATTGAAAATACTTGAGTTAGGGAATCCTGAGAGCCTCTGATCACACTTCCATCATTCAGTCTGCACAAAACCTTGTTCTCCATGTGTTTAAAGAAACCTGATTTAATACGTGCTGTTGATGTGTGCTTGAGCCCACACGTGACAGCCTACGACTCAAGCCTAAATGGAGGGTCTCGTACATGTTTTGTCCCCAAGCATATCACAGCTTCCCCCTGGTTGGGGACACTAAACTACACATTGACTCTATGGTTTGGACCATTTTAAACAGTGAAATTATGACAGAATACTCAAAAGTGAAAGAAACGACTGCATTATAAAGTGCCGGGGAAGGACGGGTCCCTGCTGGCGCCCACAGATAAGGAAGTCGCGTTATGGTGTCCACTCAGTCCTCAGGTGCTCTGTGTGACTCACGAACTGCCGCTCTGCCTGTCGCGAGCAGGATGCAGGTTTGATGTGGAGGTCAATAGATGTTCTATGTTTGCAAATATACTTGTGTTTTGTGCTATCCCATCAGTTTACTTGGTGCTGGGGACCAAAACGAGGGCACGGTGCTTCCTACATACCCAGCCCCTAGGATGTGTGAATAATGAGGACTCTGTTTTGCTCAGGCACTTGCTCTGTCTTCAGGGACGTGGGCTAGAAGAAGTCTGTTCCTTTTACAAGTCAGCCTTGTCTAATGTCCTGCAATCCTTCCCCACCAGCCCCTGAAGGCGTGAGGGCTGGCCTTGTGGATGAGGATGAGAGCAATCACGTGGCTGAGGTCATGACAGAAAGAAAGACCTGTTGGCTGCAATCTGTTTTTACCCCGTGATGCTGTGATGGAAGAAGTTAAAGGCCGGCACCATGTCTTGATACCAAAAAAAAAAAAAAAGATCTTCCCCCTAGTGATTTCTGTGTAATATGTTCTCCTTGTGATTAAGAGTCTAACTCCTGGAACTAACCTTCCCGGCTTGGATCCCAGTGTTGTGGGCCTTAGCTCTGGGACTTGGGGCCGTTTATAAACAAGCAGAGCGGGGCTGGGGAGACGGCTCAGCTGGGAAGGTTCTTGTCAGTGTACACCTCCAGCAGCCATGTGGAAAGCCAAGAGCAGCAGCAGCAGCAGCAGCACACTCCCGTAATCCAGTGCTGGGGAGGGGGAGACAGAACCCTGGGCCTTAGAACCCGGCCATCCTGGCCTAAAAGGCTGCCCAGGTCCCAGTGAGAGAACCTGTTTAAAAAAAAAAAGTGGGAAGCAAGTGAGGAAGGCACCCGATGTGAGCTTGTAGCCTACACACACACACACACACACACACACACACACACACACACACACACACACACACACGATTCTTGGTTCCCTATTCATAAAATGAAGATTCCCACAAACCCAGCCAACAGGGTTAAATGTGAGACTCTGGTGAACGGATTCAGATTTGGCGCCTGGCACCCACAGAGCCCTGTATTTTAGCCCAGGGCTGCATTGAGTATGCTAAGTGCTCAAGAGATGCGCCTGGTACCATCACCTGCAGCCCTGAATGAACGGCAGAAATGGCACAGGATGACTGTGATTTCACAGCTCCAAGCCAAGGAGGACTTTGACAATTTTCAGTCCCTTTGGACCACATGGCTTCTTCTGAGCCTGGGAAGTCCGTTTTGAGCTTTATATCCTCAGCTTGACTGTTGGCAGCTAGCGGGTTAAACTTGTGCCCCCCCCCCTTTTTGATGAGTAAACAGTTAATCAGATGGCCACCTGCTGTGGAAGGGTGAGGGTCACGGAAAAGAGCACCATTCTCTACATGCCGCCAACCTCCCCCTCACGGCTCCCCATGTATGTTTAACCAACCTGCCTGTTTCCCCTCCCTCCTGCTACCCAGCAGCGGTAAAATAGGTAAAATAGCGAGAGAAGGAGAGTGTGGCAGGCGGCAGGCGGCGGGCGGGGGTGCGGGTGGCGGGCCTTTCCACGAGGTCTGTCCTGGACACAGCAGACCCGTTCACTGAGTGTAATGCCTTTGTGCAGCAGTGACAGAGGATGTAGCAATTCCCACACCTGAATAACTGTGATAGTAAACTGGGAAACTGATGACCTTTCCTTGTCTCTTGGAACCTCCTTACACAGTTCCCCCCTCCTTCGAGCCTGTCTCACAGCTGAGTGGCACAAAAGTAACACAGGGTACTTGGAGACAACTCAGTAGGCTCCAATGCCAGTGGAGCAGCCTAGGAAATCCCAGTGAGGGTCTCCTAACCTTCCAGTCCAAGGGACCAAAGGGGAGCTCTCCCTGTGTTGACATTTGTCCTGTTATCTGACTGAATGACTTGGCCTGACCTGCTTGTGTAGTTAATGCATGCTCACGGTCCCAGCAACACTGTTTGTAGAAAACCCCTCTTTCCCTGAGAGGAGAGGGCACAGCTCCCATATGCATGCAGGTTGTGCCCTGTTTTAAGTTGGCATACACTAGATGAGGATTTATATACTGCAGTATATACTCTTTCTATCGGCGAACAAGAGAGTCTTTCTTCCTGTCTGTTTATTTTGCCTGGGGCGACGGTGCGAGATGTTCTGCTAAATAGAATCCAGTCAGATGATCCCAACTGTGTGAGCTTGTAAAAGACATCTGTTTAAGTTTAAAAATAAATAATTAACACACACACACACACACACACACACACACACACACACACACAAACACACACACACAGAGACAAAAGCTTATTGCTCCTAGTGAGATTACAATGTCTGCTAGGGCAGAGATGCTGTGCCTTCTCTCAAAAGAATCTTCTTTGTTTCATCTAAAGATAAAAATTTAAAGAAAATTAAGGTTCAATTCTTTCGCTCCCTTTAAAAGATGCGTTCATTGTCTAGTTACCTAGTTAGACTGTCCCTCCACAGCTCTGGATTCTTCTCCTCCTGGAGACTCAGAGGCAACTCTCATCTTTTGATACTTTGAAATTTTCTTATCTAAAAGAAGATTAGCCCAAGTAAAGTTTTGATGATATGCTGATTTTCAAATATGGATTTCAGTAGGTGATGGGCTGCTAGCAGCTTGGCTTAGACATGGCAAAGAGGAGGCTGGAGAGATGGCCTCAGGAGGAGAGTTCTTGCTGCAGAAGCCTGTGGACTTGAGTTCGGATCCCCAGAACCCAGGTGATAAGCATCTGCAGCCCTAGTACTCATGCAGAGTACAGGAGGCAGAGACAGGAGGACCCTAGGAAGCTTTCTTGCTGGCTAGTCTGGCGTTTGCACCTATAAACAACAGAGAGAGCCTCCCTCAAATGAGGTTGAAGGCGGGAACCAATACCTGAGGTTGTCTTCCAACCTCCATATGTGACCACACATGGCCATACTCTGCATGAATGCACACAGGGATATACATAACATGCAACACACTACACACACACACACACACACACACACACACACACACACACACCCCAACCATTCCAGAATCATAGGCAGAGTTGTCTTTCGTAAGACTGTCCATGACAGGCTCAGGCCTGGGCAGAGCGTGTATAGAAAGCCATGGACGACTGCTGTGGATGACTGTGTGATGTCCTCGCTGCACCTGTATGGCTGCCAGATGTTCCAAGGCCTCTGCTTGGAGGGCTGTTGAACACATCGCTGTCTGAAGTCAGCAAGGCTAGGTGTCAGGGGCACGCTCAAGATGAACGTGAAGGGACGTCTGTGGGTTGACTAGAAATGTCCCTACAGGCTCATGTGTTTGAATGCTTACATCTCCCCAGGTGGTGCTATGTTGGGAGGTTATGGAGCCTTTAGGACATGGGACTGACAGACATAGACCACCAGGGCTGAGCCTTTTATATTTTATTTTATTTTTTTTTAATTCTTTTGGAATTTCATACAGTGTCTTTTTTTGTTTGTTTGTTTTTGTTTGTGTTTTCAAGACAGGGTTTCTCTGTGTAGTTTTGGAGCCTATCCTGGATCTCGCTCTGTAGACCAGGCTTGGCCTCGAACTCACAGAGATCTACCTGGCTCTGCCTCCTGAGTGCTGGGATTAAAGGCGTGTGCCACCACCTCCTGGCCATACAGTGTCTTCTTATCATCGCTTCCTATCGTCTAATTCCTAGTCTTCAGTTCCCACCCCTGTTCCCTACCCACTCGACTTCATTTTTTTCTCCCTCTTAACAAAAACAAAAGAACAAAGCCACGAAGAACATCGGAGTCGGATTAGTGTTGGCCATCTGCTCCTGAGATGGACAGGCATGTGGTTGATGTCACTCCATTGAAGAAAACTGATCTTCCCTCTTTGGGGATGAGTCGTAGGGCTGCCACCCCACCCTGCTACCTGTCCCACTTCCATTGTGGTCAGCCAAGGTGTGAACAAGCAGCCAGCTCCTGTTGCTGCAGTTGGAGCCATGCCTCCCCCACAACTGTAATCCCCTGAAACTGGGCCCCAAGCACTAGATAAAGAACGCTTCAAATGGGGTGAAAATGGACTCAGGTAGAAGGACCGAGAGGTGGTGACAAGTGGAGTGTTTTACGTATTTACAAGTGAGCAGAGGAGGTCACAAAGCCTGGGCTTAGAACCTGTGCTGTCACTGTGTGGAAAAAGGGGGAAGTGTAAGTGGGGCTGGGAGAAGCAAGTATTTGGGGTACAGAGGGTGTAGCTGCACAGATGTCCCAGGCTCGGGGGCACAGAGGCGTTCCTCGTTGAGGCTAGCAGGGGTGGATTTGTAGCGACAACAGAAAAACAGCCGACTGTGTGGTTGGTTCACACCAGAGGCAGCTGTAGTCACCGAGGCCGAGGCTCTCTTCAGACTGGGAGAGCCTGATGAGCATGTATCTCTCACCAGACTTCCGCTATGTAAACATGTTCATTAGTACATGTTTTCTTTACCAAGATTTGAAGCAGTTACTTTCCAGCGTTAGTTAGTCTGTGGTATGTGTCCTTTACGGTAGGTCAGTCATCACCATCCTACCTATGAAAGACTGAGGCACAAGGGAGCTGGGCTGGTCAGATGGCTCAGTGAGTAAAGGTGTGTGCTGCCAACCCTGGTGACGTGGGTTCAATTCCCAGGACCCACGTGGTGGTGAGAAAGCTGATTTCTGGAAGCTGTCCTCTGACCTTTACACATGCAAGTGGCCTGTACACACAATATGCATATTAAATAAATGTTATTTTAAAAGTTAAAACCCCAGGACCAATAGGCTATGATGCTGGTCTGGGGTCAAGGTTTTAAGCATCATGCCAGTCATTTTGGGGGCTTTGTGGTTAGCTTTCATCAGGCTCCTGGAAGGAAGTGGAATTGCTTCCGGAGCTTTCTTCTGAAGTCTCTGGAGCCTTTTCCACTTCATACCACCTAGAAGCAGCGTCAGCAATGAACTTCACTTGGCAGGTTAGGATTGGGCCAACTCTCCCTCAGGTCCATGCATGCCAATCAGATGACCCATTAAAGTACCTCCAGAAGTGACCAGCTAATGTTTTGGTTTAGGACATGTGCACACATGGATGGATCAGGTGCTGTCAACTATGTTATGTGCATATATAGTCAATTGTTTTTAAAATGATAGACCGGAGCTCATGCATTTGGGGGAGGGGGAGTTTTATTCCCGAATCGTTATGTTATGCTCATCCCATGTCCCGTTCTCTATGTGGCTGGGAATGGCTGAGTTCTTAAGAGCACACTGCCCACAGCGACTCCTTGCCCAAAGACGGGGTGCCCTACAGTCTATGCTGTATATGACATCTCTGCTGAGTGTCCTCTTTAATGGAGAGGTGGCCTCTTCTCCCCATTTGATAGCAAAGTGGACCTAGAAATTGGAACCAGCTCTGAATGACCAGGAGGCAGGAAGCTGGAAATAGAAGCCAGATCACTCCTGTGTCTGCCTGATTCTCTTGATAGAGCTTGCCTCAAGATCATTATCAGCGGAAATGATTTCCCTTAATCTCCTGGGAGTGTGCTTTAATATTTTTATGCTTGCTTAATGATAATCTCAATTCTGCCTTTTTTAATTAAGCAAGGATGAAAACTTTCTAGGCTACTTCTGGAGACTTCATGGTCTTTATGTATGACAGAAATGTATGTAGCTACATCATGAAGAGAGCCAAGATGGGCTAAAGGACCTGGCCCCTGCCTGTCCTCACACTGGCCCTCAGGACTCCCCAGGCTCTGGACAGTCCAGCTGACGGCCATTGTATTTCAAAAGCTGTTTGGAAATTCAGGGTCTGTCTTATTTACTATGTGCTTTACTCTGTAGTTTTATTACTGGTTTCAAAATACACTTCAAAGGTCTGGCCAGATAGCATCCATATGGGAATCACCAGTTAGATTCTATTGATGATAATCTGTGAGTGGTAATTTCATGCTAATTATTTGGTGACTAGGAGGGAATGTGTGTAAAGTATTTTGTATGTACAGTCATTATGCCGGAAATTGTCCTGTGTCCAGGAGCCCTAAGTTCCTGACTGGGAGTTAGCCAGACGGGGAGTGTCTGCCCTACCAGTGCAGGGCTGCAGCTGAGGCAGGCAGCTGAGGCCTGTTGGGGGGATGTGTCCACAAGGGCTGTATATGCAGGGAGGGCTGGGAGGCAGAAGGAGCTTCTAACCTAGGGCTGGCATCCAGTCCCTTAGGGATGTTTTCAGGTGTTCCAGCCTTCTTGAAGGGAAGAGGACATTTGTTTGGGGGACATGATGGAATGGAAGGGACCCTGATGTGTAAAGATAAAAGCTCGTGGTCAATTTCTACACTTACAGCCACCCTTAAACACAACAGAGCAGGTAGGCTAGTGGCTCCCAGGTGCCACCAATCACTGGGAGGGAAGACAGTAGTCTCCTGAGGCTCCCTCTGCTCTTTTCACTCTGGAGGCTTCTTGAGGTCACCCAGTGACGAATCTACCCCTGAGGCAGTGGATGGGACTGATGTCAATTTGTCCTGAGAAAGTTGGTGGGGAGGAGAATGGATATTGTACCCCTGTGTTGCCCACAGCATTGTTGACTGTCAAAAGGTGGACACAATCCAAGTATTCTCTGAGAAGTGACAGGCACATGGTGATGTCTATGCATGCAACGGAGTATCGTTCGGCCTTCAGAAGAAGGGAGTCGGACAAAGTATTATGCTAAATGAACAGAGGAGCCAGCCAAGGGCAGATGCTATGATTCCACTTCCTGAGTTGCCTAGCGTGGTCAGATGAAGGGATCGGAAGTTTAAGGGTGGCAGTTGGGCTGGAGGGCTGGAGGAGGCGATGGGAAACTAGTGTTTGGTGGGTACAGAGGGTTTGGGGTGATGAAATAGGAGGTCAGTGGTACTGATGGCTGCATGCCTCAGTGCAGTACATAGTACACTCAGCTGTGATCATGATGGTGAATGTCACATGGGTCTTACCAGAATTCATCTGGATGGACAGCATTAGCTGTGGCTCAGGCTGTGGCGGGGCCTGGAGGAAAACAGCTCACTACTCCTTGGGTGTGTGGAATTTCCCGCCGGGATCATCTGGTGCCCTTCGGTACTAGGGACTCCCCAGCGGACTTATTTTAGGTACCCATAGTACAGTTGCCTAAAGACCTGATCGCATCATGTAATGACATGTCACCTCCCACCTGTTTCTAAGACAACTGCCTCTCTGGCCAGAGAAGCCGTTATTTCTCACGATGACACCCCAGAATTCTAGGGGAGAAGCTACGCCCAGCCCGGACTTTTTAAGTTTACTTCTTACAACTCCAGTCATTTCTTCTCACTTGGGGAAAGCGCAGATTGCTCTCCCCTTTGGCAAAGTCACTTCCTCTTAGAAATAAGCTTTGAAGTCCAAGGTAAAAGAGCCTGCTTTGGGCAGAAGCAGCAGGAAAGAGCTTCTTTTGAAACAAACTTCAGGAGAACTGAGGAGAATTTAAAAAGAGCAGAAGGGAGATGGGCACCCCGTCCGTCCCTGGAGTAAGTTACTGGGGGGGCGGGGGGCGTTGAAGTAGTGTGAAGCTCTGAAACTCTCAGACACTTTTGGAAACCAGATGTTTGCAGAGGTAGACATGCTAATTTTATATGACTTGTGTATATGTGTGTGTGTGCGCGCGCGCGTGTGCGTGTGCGTGTGCGTGTGCGTGTGCGTGTGTGTGTGTGTGTGTGTGTGTGTGTGTGTGTGAGAGAGAGAGAGAGAGAGAGAGAGAGAGAGAGAGAGAGAGAGAGAGGAGAAACATTCTCCAGCAGTCTCCCATGATGATCAGGGTCTGCTCCTCTGTGGGTCATATAGGCAGCTAGCTGCAGGGTAAGTGAGTCATGCCCTGATGAGGTCATGATGTTGGCCTGCAGACTGGCCCAGCATAGGCACGCAGCAGAGAGCCACCGTCAGGAGGGGCAGCAAGCCTCTGTGAGGGGCCAGGGTGGTTAGACAATGCTCCGTCTCTGACAGGCCTCCCCCCCCCCCACTCCGTCTCTGGAAGAGAGCCCTCATGTTTCCCTGGATGCACTGGACTGCTGGCTTAGAAGACAAGAGTGTTTCCTTTAAAGAGTGGAACCTCAGACATTTCCTTGTGTCTTGGATCTGAGGCCTTGGGCAAGGTCCATGCCCCGTGGGAGCTTCAGTTTCTCCATCTGCAAAATGGAACTCAGAGCATTCAAGTTAACACGGCACTGTTCATAAAGCCCGTAGCAGAAGACTTGGTCCGCCTCATATCCTAAGGAACCACTGTCCTGATGTCCTTCCTGAGACCTCAGTGCTATGTTAAGGACTGTGTGGCCACATGCAAAACAAAGTCCCCTTTCTGCCACACTTCCAACTGAAGAGTTTGATGGACAGGGTTGCTCCCGAACCTTACCTGTGTGGGAGTTCCATGTCCCTTAGGCAACTTCCAGCATTTCAGGTCCATCTATAAGCACATGCTTTTTATTGCACTGATAGCTGAACCACTAGGATTTTATGAACCCCAGAAAATGGGCTCTTGATGATTACAAGACCTGAAATCTCAGACCTGACTTAATAGACACACAGTTCAGCATCGGGATGAACCTGCCTTGTCCCAGCGCTCCACGGCCTCAGTTTCGAAGGACTGTGTGAAAATACAGACTGAGCTTGAGGCAAGAACCCATGGGAGGGGCCACCGTGCTTTGTAGGAGAAAGGTTGAGACCTCCTTTTCCCATTAGCTTACAGGGAGCGAGCGATTTCATGCACACAGATTAGATTATTCGTACAGGTCGGGCTAGTGCACACATGAGGGGTGTGGATGGGCATGATTTTCCCACCCAGGCTAGTGACCTCTCAGGTTTATCCTCACACCAACCTCCAGGAAGTCTTTGATTTCCTCCGTGTGTTACCCTGACCTAGGCTGGGGTCCTCTCCTTCCTGTGACACCGGGTTCGGCATTCACTGTGATCTGTTTTGTAATTAGCTCCTATTGTGTCTGCCAGTCAGGTCGTCCATCATCCGTGTGTCCCTGGGGTCCCTGGCGCCTTGCGTGTGTGTTAGGAACTGGGTGGGGGGTGACTGAACAAATGAAACTTTAACTTCTGGTGATCTTTTTCCCGGAGTTGGGGGGTCGTGGTTGGTGGAGGGGCCATGTCCCTTGACCTTTGTGTGGTGTGTGCTGTTTTGTCAGCCTTGCCTGTTTTTAGACATGCTGATTTCCTGGTGACACTTCATAAAGTTCCTCCTGCTAGCCCCGGTTTTCCATTTGAGTGTGTCGATGGTGTTTCTCCTTGTGACTCTTAGGAATCTTCCCATTTTCCAGATGGGGCCTTATCTCTCGCTGTTGGCTTTCGGCTTTCCTCTCAGCTCTCTGTCACCTACTGAAGCTCTAGAGCAGTGGTTCTCAACCTGTGGGTCATGACCCCTCTGAGGTCCTTTCACAGGGGTCGTATGTCAGATATTCTACATACCAGATATTTATATCACTGTTCATAACAGTAGCCAAACTACAGTTATGAAGTAGCAATGAAGTAATTTTATGGTCAGGGGTCAGCACACCATGAGGAGCTGTGTTAAAGGGTCGCAGCGTCAGGAAGGTTGAGGACCACTGCTCTAGAGCTTGGCTCTGGCTCCACAGAACATAGGCTAAAGTTCCTACAGGTATGGGACACCCATCTGGTGCCTGCACCCCCATTAGAACATGAGTTCCCCATGACCTCATCAACCTCATATTCCTATAATGCTTACCTGCATCTGAAGCCCCTGGCTTCAGGGTATTGACTAAAGTCCCAACCATCATGTGCTACCTAAGAACAAGGACCCAAGCCTTAACATTCCTCCATCTCTTCATACTCCATCACCGGAAACAGTGAACTCTGCACTGTGTCAATGTTAACAGTGACAGCTTGCTTGGTCACACAGGAGAGTCAATTCAGTCTAGAGCCTTGTCCTTCTGAACCCTGTTGCTACCCAGTGGGTGCCCCTGTTAGTGTACAGCAATAGTTTCTCATCTGTTCTGGGGCCCTTTGGTCTGTCAGAAGAGAGAAGGAAGTGGTGGGCACACACATACACACGGCACCTGACTTTAGAAGTCCACAGAATCTCCAGGAAGGTCCACGGACCCCAGTTAAAGGATCTCAGCTTTAAAATGACATTATTAAACACCCTTAGGAAAAATGAATGGCACTTGGTCACTTTTATTTTAGCCTATTGCTTTGAGGATGTAAATTGAGAACAGTGTGTCCTAACCCTCTTGGTCATTAAGAATATGTTCTTGGGGCTGGAGAGATGGCCCAGTGTTTGAGAGTGCACACTGCTCTTGGAAAAGCAGAGTTTGGTTCCCAGCACTCATACTGAATAACTTATAACTGCCTACACCTCCAAATCCGGGGAATTCCATACCCTCTTCTGGCTTGTATGGGTACTTACAAGCACATATACATTCTCTCTTGGACGGACACACACACACACACACACACACACACACACACACACACACAGAGGTATCTATATGTGTGTGTGTGTGTGTGTGTGTGTGTATGTGTATGTATACATGTGTATATGTGTGTGTGTGTGTATTCTTTTCCACAGCAGCTGTGTGGTATCTCAGCAAAGCCTTGACATTGAAGGGGCCTTTCAGACCTTTGAGATAGGCTATTGAATCCAGTAAGTGGTAGAATCTGCATGCATCTGAGTGACTTCCTGTGGCATTAGGCACAGGTCCCTTGCCTTTCCCTCAACAGCCTGTAATTAGAACTGCAGCTGCTAATTATATATAAAGCGAGGCAGCTGCACTGATACAACTTCAAAGGCTTGGAGTGAGAGGCTCAAACATTAGATTAGGCTGAAGACACTGAGGGGGCAGCCTGGAAGATGGAGGTATTCGTGGTTCCTCTTCTGAAGACGGCGCAAGCCTGGAAGAAGAGCAGTCATGTTGTCTCTTCCAGAGGCCAGGGGAAAGGGGGAGTGGAGAGAACAGAGGTGGCCAGGAGCCTGCCTGCTTGCTCTGTCAGGGTGCAGAGTTGGGACAGATGCTGGTGACGGTCCTGTGCTCGCGGCAGAAGGTGCTCTAAGCAGTCTGTGGGTGATGCTGTAGGGTCCATGTAAGTTACGGGTGGGCCCTTCACGTGCCCACATCCCCAGCTTTCGGCTCTAACCTGGAGCCTGCTGTACTGGTCTGGAAACAGGATTCAGAGGAACCAGGAATGTTTCGATGATCCTTGTGTCCCCACTGTCTACCTCTGATGTGAGCAAGCGGTCCCACCCCCCAGTGAGAAGAAATTGAACCCCAGCCATAGTTTTCAAAGTGGCGTTCTGAGGATCTCAGCAAGGGCGTTTCGAGTTCCACAAATGGTTCGTTCATTTTCAATATGTGTTTTTTCCTCATGTTTTTGTGCATATATAGATTTCATATATCATACACAAACATTTTAACAGCTTTATTGCAATAAACTCCACTGCCATCTGTTTACTAAAAGCCGATGAGCACTGCTCTCACTGTGTTCATGGAGTAGTGTGACCATCATTGCTGTCTGATTTTAGAAAGTTTCATCACCCTCAGAAGGAACCCTGTAGTCACTGATGGTCCCTGTTCCCTGCTTTGTGAACCTACATGGGTTTGCTTCTCTGGACATTTCACCTAAATGGATTCCTAGGCGACTCTGCCTTAGAATGTTCTCAAGGTTCATGTTGTAGCACACATCAATACTTTATTTCTTTTTAAGGCTGATTAACATTGCATTTTATCTGACCACTCACTGGTTGATGGGCACGTGGACTTGTGTGAATGGTGCACATGGACTTATAGGAATAGTGCTGCTGTGAACGTTCCTGGTAAGTTTTTATGTGGACAATGCATTTCTCTTGGATCATACCAAGCAATGGAACTATCGGTTATATATGGTAACTGCTTAACATGTTAGGGTGTAATTGTATATGAACTTATGTATGTAACATATACCTATTGTGAAGATTTTAAATGTCAGCTTGCCACAATCCAGAATCACCTGGGAAGTGTGTCTCAACTGAGGGATTGCCTAGATCAGGCCGTCCTGTGTGCTTATCTGTGCGAGGTAGTCTTGATAATTGACACAGGAAGACCCAGCCCATTGTGGGTAGCACAGTTCCCTAGGCTAGACCCTGAACTGTAAGAGAAAAGGAAGATAGCTAAGCAAACAGGCAGCATAGGTACATTCATTTCTCGTTGCTGTGGACTGTGAATGTGATGTGCGATTAACTGCTTGATTTCCTGCCTTCTCCCCCAGAAGGTGGAAGAATTATATCATTTGGCATTATATGCCAAAGTTGCATTTGCGGGGGCGGGGGCGTCAGGGTTCTTGTTACAGCAACAGAAAGGACTAGAACACATACATAGTTGTATTTAAGGTGTTTTAAAACTACAGTAAAAGAAAATGAACCCTACTGTTATATAACAAAACCTGACATGCTGATGACCTGTGCATTAATTACTTAACTAACTTTGCACTAATTAACTCATGCTGCCAGAGTAGGTAGAATTTATGCAATTAAGCGTCACCTCTCCCATTTATTGGAGAGAACTGGGTCCTAAGATATTTGAAAATGGTTGCCATAGGTACCTACTCATCCTTGCCAATGGGTATTATACCCCCTACTGCACAAGCAGGACCAAAAGAAACAAATGAGATGCTGAGATTCACCTTGGACTCAAAAGAGCATCCTTGTCTTCAGGTTTCCACATTTGTTTAAATATCAGAAGGGGCCAGAGAGATGATTTGATGGTAAAGAGTACTCACTGCTCTTCCAGAGGAATAGGGTTCAATTCTTAGCACCCACATGGTGTCTCAACCATATGTAACTGCAGTCCCGGAGATAGAATACCCTCTTTGGCCTCCCTGGGCACTGGGCACACACATGACACACAGATATAGATGCAGACAAAACACTCATACAAATAAGTGGTAAATAATTTAAATATCAAGGAACCTTATGTGTTATAATCATGATTGAGCCATAGATTAAATGTTGCAGCAATTATATTTACGAAGTTTGGAATTGCCAGGCGGTGGTGGTGCACACCTTTAATCTCAGCACTTGGGAGGCAGAGGCAGGTGGATCTCTGTGAGTTTGAGGACAGTCTGGTCTACAGAGTGAGTTCTAGGACAGCCAGGGCTGTCACACAGAGAAACCCTGTCTTGAAAAACAAACAAAACAAAACAAAACAAAAAATGTGTATCTGTATAAAAGAATGTGTATCTGTGTATAAGAATTGTGTGTGTGTGTGTGTGTGTGTGTGTGTGTGTGTGTGTGTCTCTATATATGAGTGTGTAGGGCTAAAGTTGATGCTAGACTCTTCATCAGTCGCTTGCTACCTTGAACACTGAGCAAGGCTCGGCTCCTTCACTTGCCCCAGAGCTCTCGGCTAGTTTGGCTAGCCCGTTTGCCGCAGGGATCGCCACCACACCCACGTGGCATTTGTGTGGGTGCTGGGGATTTGAACTGTGGTCTTCCTGCTTGTATGCCAAGCCCTTTTCCTAACACTGAGCGTGTCCCCAGCACTCCCCAGGGAGGGTCTTCTGACTCCCAGGACTGTCACACCCTGTGCCGACTCTCTCCAGCTGTGACTGCAGTTGTTTGTGCTGTGCTGAAGGATTTATTGAAAGTCCACTGCATACAACATGCCAGTCACTGAAGGGATTCCAAAGAAGGAGAGTCTAAGTGGCTGTTTTTAAGATGCCTGCAGTCTGGCTGGAGGTGAATATAAGACAATGAGAATAGAGTCATCCAGTGTACAAGTATTTAGGCGTTAATGTTTGCAGATGTCACCAATACACCAAATATTGTAGGAATTCAGAAAATGCCAAGGACAGCCTCCTGGACCGGTGGCACTGTGCTGTGTCTGAGGATGAAGGTGGCATTCTGGTGGGTGAAGAGAGGATGCTGCCAATTCTTTTGAACTAGGATTTGGTCACCCGGGGCATCTTTATGAGCCACTTATGAGACTAATGCTTCAGTGCCTGTCCCTGTTCAGCTTTTGGCAAAAAGAGATAAATATAAGAAGCCAAAGAAAAACAGGCATTTTACAAAATGTTTCCAGGAAGAGTTGACCGCTCCAAGTCCCTGGATTGGAAACTGAGGACGAGGAAGAAAGCGTCATCACGTTCCCATAAACTGCAGTTCATCTGAACAGCTCCTAGAAAATTTGAATTTGTGAAACCCCATTGCCCTCGTCTTACATTCTAATGAAACATACTCTTAGGAAGATGTGTAAAGGTGTCTTCCAGTGACCAGGAAACTAAGAAAGGTGATGTCACTGAGGCCCAGGGCATTGTCAGGCCGGGGTATGTAGCAAGAGGAATGTAGAATGAAATTGGCTTCTGAGGAGGCTGGAGCTGAGGACCTGGGCTAGTACTCAGGAGTCTTTGAAGACTTGGGGATGGGGCTGCCGCCAGCCGCCACGGTGGCTGCGGTGTCACCCCCTTCCTGATGCCTCATGCCCTCTGCAGGTGTTTTTGGACCACCTCTGAATCACAGTGTGTGCACAGCTGTTCTGTGACTACCTCCATTGCCTGTGGCCGCGGTGGCCGCTGGGCCCTTCTGTCTCCTGATCCATCTATACGGGAGCCTATCCACTCCTGAGCTCCTTGGTCTCCTTCCTGAGACTAGACTTTGTCCCAAGAAATCCCATGCCTCACACTCACCTGGGTCCTGTCATCTCAGAACCTCCTGCCATAGTCTGAGCCTCTGCTTCCGGTTACATTTTGTCTATCCTTTAAGCCTGCTCAGCCTGCCCTCTTCACACCCGGGCTGCTCTGATCTTAACGCCGGCTGGGAGTGCAGGATTCCCAGTGCCTTCCTGCCTAGCGTGGGGAGTGTAGACTTTGTTCCTGGAATCCTGATGCCCTCTGAGAACATCCCTGACCTGTCCCCAAGCTACTTGGCTTGCAGTCGGTCTGCAGGGCTCTTGTCTTCACAGGGTGACTCTCGTCCAGATTTTGATGGCTTTTCCTTTTCTAGTATTTCCCTCCCACCCTGACCCTGACCTTGGCTCCCACTTGTCACCTCTGTCACCAAAGGGGAATCTAGAATGTTCCACAGGAGAGCAGTGCCGTCATCGGGTCCAGAAGACCTGTCTGGAGCCTGACTTCTGAAGCCGCTGCACTTGCTTGCCTAGCTTCGCTCTTCTGCACAATTGACCGGTGTGTGTTCTCCAGCTGCAGCCCTGAACCTCCCTCTAGTCAGGCTGAGTGGTCCAGACCAGAGCCGGGGCCCGGGCTAGCCTCTGCATTTCCTGATACTCAAAACTATCCCAGGCGTTGTTGGGCATGGTAGTGCTGGGGAGGCAAAGGCAGGCTGATTGCCATGAGTTCAAGGCCACCCTCGTTAACACAGCTAGTTCCAGGCTAGGAGGGCTACACATGGTGAAACCCATCTCAACATGAAACAAAATAAAAAACAAACAAGAGCTGGGAGACTGGGCGGATACATTCAAAGTGACACAGTTACCTGTCTAGCAGTTTCTCAAGTCTCTCTCCATCCCCTGTGAGAGGTGTTTGAACGTGTTCCAGAGGGACTCAATCACTATGGGCTTCCGCTGATATGCAAAAAGCCCGTGTCTCATTTGCAGGGCCTGGGTGGCCTGGGTGGCCTGGGTGACCTGCAGGAGCTGACAGTGACCGCCTGGCCAGGTAGTCAGTCTGCTCACAGCTTGTCTGCTTTAAATAGCTAGACGTACTGCAGTGACCTCACACTTCGGTTTTCCAGGATTTGGCAAGTCTACTGAGAACCCTTGTAGCAAGAATAAACCAGCCAAGTGCCATTGTATTCTCTGCAAACATTTAGAGAGTCTTCCTTAACCCACCTAGAACAACGTAGAAACAGATCTTATTTAAACAAGCTGGCCAAGAGTGCTTGGTGTTTTGATTTTAATTTGATTTCTTTGCCTGATTCATCAGATGGAGTCTTTTTTAAAAAATGGGTTTGAGCTGGGCAGTGGTGGTGCACACCTTTAATCCAAGCACTCAGGAGGCAGAGACAGGCAGATCTCTGAGTTCGAGGCCAGCCTGGTCTACAGGGTGAGTTCCAGGACAGTCAGGACTACACAGAGAAACCCTGTCTTGAAAAACAAAAATAGCAAAACAAAAATTGAGATTATAACATTCTCCCTTCTTTTCTTAATTCTCAGCCCTCCCATATGTTCCTCCCCTTTCTCCTCCAATTCAGGGCCACTTTTTCTGTTGTTACCATATGCATCTATGTATATACATGTGTGTTTCTGAACACAGCCTGCTCAGTCTGTATGATGTTACTTGTGTGTATGTTTTCAGGGCTGACTGTTTGGCATTGGACAACCAATTGTGCAATTTTCTGTGGGGATCCTTCTCTTTTTTTTTACAAAGACAAACCTGCTTTCCTTCCTTTCTGAGGAGAACCCCAGTAGCCCCTGGGGGTTTCTAGTCACTGTGGTCTGTTTTCTGGTATGGCTCTGACGTCAGGACAGTCAGCAGTGATGTGGGAAGGAGGCCGTCTGGGAGCCCTTTGCCCAGAGGACTGGTGGGGAGGTGTTGGCCTGCCTGGCTCTGTGACTGCTGACCCAGCCCAGGCAGTATGTCACTGTTTTGTTAGATTCCACAGCCAGTCTGAGGTCTCCTCTACCCTTCAACCCGTCTTGCTGCAAGGGGCTGTGCTCAAGTTCAGCAGCACTTCGGATGAAGCTTGAGATCTGTGGTAACAGGACAAAGCCTGTATCTGGTGAACTCGAGTGAAGGCCATTTTGCTTTAGGCCCTAAGGCTTGTATCTCAGGGAAGTGATTTGAGTTCCACTAAGAAGCCTCTGGAATTTTGACTTTGAGGTTTGCAGCTCATGACCAATGTTACCTTACCATACTTTCGGGAAATGCAGCACAAGCCAGAGGGCTGTGGCCCTCCATTGTTTAAAGCCCTGAAGAAGAAGGAAGAACGTCGGGGGTTTGATTTTGCTTTGAGAGCCTGGTCTTTGCTTCCCCTGGTCAAGCGTCATTTTCACAAGAAACACATGGGTGACAGCAGCTGCAGGTTTCTGTACAGCTCTGAACTGAAGGGCTCCTTTAAGAAGCGGGCTTCCATAGTAAACCAGTGGCAGATGGCAGAAGTATGCCATGTGTTTTAGGACACCACAACCTTTTTTGGCAGAGCAAAGACTATGTCCCTGAGGCAGGGTGTATGAGCCAGGGCATGAGGCTTGTAGTCAGGAAATCAGAGATCTTCCCACATCTTACAAAGGGATTTCTCAGCTGCCCAAAGGCCTGCTCTGCCTTCTAGGCTGGCAAGCCTCAAGCCTTTTTGATTGAGCAACCCAAGGGCCTGAGACTTAGTCTTTGAGTGTGTAAAGGAGCCTGGGGTTGCAAGCTTCCCTAGTTTATAAGATAAAGGTAGGATTGTGCTTTATCCGGCTCCATTTTTTCCCCATTCAGCAGTAGAGAACTTTCCAAGAATGGGTTCTGGGCCTTGTGAAACAGAGTAGAAACTCAGACATCAGACATTGTTCACTAATTACATATAAAGAAAAGGCCAAGAACCATCTGAGAGAAGTTCGGAACTGCCCACCTGCCTGGTGGACCTCTGTAGCTAGCCAGGCTTGATCGATTACCTGCTCTTTGCTGAGCCTGGTCCTTCCCAGGAGTACCCAGGAGGATGCACAGCCCTTCCCTGGGCAGCTGTGATGATTTGAATGAGGGTGGCTCCCATGGGTGCATATATTTGAATGCTTGGTGGGGTATTTGAATGTATTTGGCCCCCATAATCTCATAGGGAGTGACACTATTAGGAAGTGTGACTTTGTTGGAATAGGTATGGCCTTGTTGGAGGAAGTGTGTCACTGTGGGGGCGGGCTTGAGGATTCCTATGCTTAGGTACCATCCAGTGTCTTAGTTGACTTCCTGTTGCCTGCCAGATGTAGGACTCTCAGCTACTCCAGCACCATGTCTGCCTGCATGCCACCATGCTCCTCACCATGATGGTAATGGACTGAACTTCTGAAACTGTAAACGAGCCCTCTCAATTAAACGTTTTCCTTATAAGAGTTGCTGTGGTCATGGTGTCTCTTCACATCGATAGAAACCCTCACTAAGACAGAGGTTGGTACCAGAAGTGGATCATTGCTGTGATAGGCTAGACTATATTTTTGTTTGGAGGAATTTGGACTTAGGTACTTTGGGTTAGGAAAGCAGTGGAGTGCTTTAAGTGATGCTTGATGGGCCATACCAGGAGGAGCATGGAAGACAGTGGTGCTAAGAGTTATTTGAACTGTTGGGGGTTCACTCAAGAGGTTAGAGAGGAGAAGAATATTAGTATATTGCCTAGAGATCGTTCTTATATTCTGGTGAAGAAAGTGGCTGCTTTTTACCCTTGTCCAAAGAGTCTGCCTGAGGCTAAAGTGAAGAGTTTTGGATTAATTCCCTTGGCAGAGGAAATCTCAAAACAGCCTAGTGTAGACTCTGCTATGTGGATATTAGTGGTAACTCTAGTGAAGATTTATAATGAAAAGGAACAAACTGAGCAGGGTAAATTACAAAATGTAAATTTTGAGGAGAAAAAGAGCACCAGAAAGTGGAATGGAGCTAAGTTCTTTGTTCAAGGTGATAAACAGATTAAAAATGGAATAAAGAGCAAGATCCCACCCAACTAAATTTCCAACTTGTGGAAAGAAAGTAAAGAAAAGCTTAGAGCTGGGTGTGGTGGGGCACACCTTTAATTTCAGCACTTGGGAGGCAGAGGCTGGTGGATCTCTGAGTTTGAGGCTAACCTGGTCTGAAAATCTAGTTTCAGACAGCCGAGTTTAGGCAGTGAAGGACAGAAAGCTGGTGAAGTTGTGATTAGACAAGGGGGCCATGTTCCAGCCCCAGTAAGTAGGAGAACTTGGCAACTTCGGCCACGTGGTTCTGGCTTTAGAGTTAAGGATAGAAGAAAGGGGTTGTGGAATTTGCTTCCATGGCTAAAAAAAGCTGCTGAGGCCAGGCATGTGTCAGGGGTGTTCCTGAATGAAGGCCTAATACAGAAGCCGTTGAGTGAAGCTGTGAAGTTGAAGCCTGGATTGCCTTGGAGAACCCAAGATGCTAGAGATGCCAGAATCATGGGATACCTGCTGAGGAGAGCTGCTGATAGGGAGTGGAACCAGCCCCAAAGAAAGAAGTATGTTGCAGTCAAACATGAACAGAGTTGGAGATCTGAAGAGCGTTTTAACATCAGACATGAAGATGCAAAGTTTGGAGTTTGCCCAGCTGGTTTTTGGTCTTGCTTTGGTCCAGTATTTCCTTATTATGCTCCCTTCACTACATTTTCGAATGGTGATGTATATCTTGTCCAATTATATGTTTGAAGTATGTGATCTGCTTTTTGATTTTGATTTTATAGGGAATTGTAGTTAAGAAATTGCATGAATCTCAGAAGAGACTTTGGACTTTGAAACAGGATTGTGACTGGTAATGACTATGGAGACTTCCAATGTTGGACTAAATGCATTTTGCATTATGATATTGTTACAAGCTTTTGGGGGCCAGGGAGTGGATTGTGGTAGTTTGAATGTATTTGGCCTTCATAAGCTCACAGGGAGTGGCACTATTAGGAGATGTGGCTTTGTTGGAGTAGGTGTGGCCTTGTTGGAGGAAGTGTGTCGCTGTGGGGTGGGATTTAAGAATTACTATGCTTAGGATACCGCCCAGTGTCTCAGTCAACTTCCTGTTGCCTGCAAGATGTAGGATTCTCAGCTACCAGCACTATGTCTGCCTGCACGCTGCCATGCTCCCTGTCCTGATGACAATGGACAACCTCTGAAACTAAGCAAGCCCCCTCAATTAAATGGTTTCTTTATAAGAGTTGCTATGATCATGGTGTCTCTTCACAGCAATAGAAACCCTAACTAAGACACTTTGTTCCCAGCCTGTGCAACTGTTTAGAAAGGATTAGGAGGTGTGGCCTTGTTGGAGGAGGTGTGTCTCTGGTGTTAGCTTTGAGGTTTTCAAATGCCCCTGCCATTCCCAGTGAGCTTTCTCTGCTTGGTGCTTGTGGATCAGTATGTGAGCTTTCAGCTCCTGCTCAGTTCCACGCCTGCCTCCAGCTGACATCTTCCCTGCTATCATGGTCATGGATTCAGCTCTGAAACTGTTAGCCCCAAATAAACTCTTTCTTTTCTAAGTTGCCTTGGTTGTGGTGTCTTATCAGAGCAGTAGAAAATGAACTAATACAGAAGTCCTCTGTCCAGTCTTGTTCGGTCTTATCATAGGGAGAGAGGAGCTTGGTCAGTGGGCACATGATATCACACTAAGACAGATAAATTATATGCTTGGGGTCACCTTGATGATATACTGAAATTCTTTTTTTCTTTTGTTATAACAACCATCTGAACAGATGTGATCATCGTGTCCTCAACTTGTCACCTGTTTATGTAATTAAGGTCTCTGCCCTCACTTCCCACACCCGTGAAGAGAAGACTGTGCCCCCAGTAGCCCATCTCATAGCCAGGGACATTATGAGTGGGTTCCATGCAGGAAAACAACATCACGGCAGGAAGTGTCTGGCATGGCTGCTCTCCAAGGTCCCTACCTGACCATGCAGCTGCTGTTTTGGTTCCAGAGAAAACAGACCGAGGTCCCTGTTCTTCTGGCCCTTTGCATGTGTGTGACATGCAAGCACACTGTACTTCGTTCCTGCTTCTTCCTGAAATTCTTGTGGTCCTCCCTAGCCTCAGCTCTCCAGGCTAAATGACCTACTTCCCTTTGCTCGCCGACCTTTGTAAGGTCTCCACGCAAGGATGAATGAGACAGCTCGGGCTGCGCTGGTAACTTCCACCCTAAGTGTGCCAATGCAGGAGAGTAGGGGATTAACTGGTGTGTCACTCACCCTTGACCAGAGCAGGTTGTTGGAGGTGACCTCCTTTAGTGAGATCAACTGTCCTTCTCATTAGAATCCCCTGGTGGTTTAAAAAAAAAAAATCCTTTCAGCCAAGCCCAGACAAGTTAGGCAGACTGTGGAGGCAGGCCCAAGTGGCAGACTTTTCAAAGGGCATTCTGATATGCAGCTGAGCTCAAGTGCGTCGGCTTTACAAGTGCATCATTTTACATTAGGACACACACCAAGGCCCAGGGGTCAACTTTGAGCACATCACAGCCTGGTCCTAACTCTTGGGCCAGCGCTTTCCACTCCCTGGGCAGTACCCCACTACCTTGCCTTGTCCTTGTAAGAAACCCTGGCCACATCTGGCTTCTGCCTTTCTAACCCTCACTCTCCCAGGGTCCTCAGAGTCACTGCTAGCCAGGATGAAGCCAGCAGCCACTGGGGAGCCTTTCAGAATGGTTGCCCGGGGACAGGATGGATGACTGGCCGCTGTTCCTGCCCTGGAAATGGGGGCAGTGGCTCTCTTGTGCTTAAGATGCTTTAGGGCTACTGGCCCTGGGTCCTCCTCTTCCAGCCTCGCTGTCTGCTGTGTAGCCCTCTTCCCTGACCCCCAGTGACTTCCTCTGAAGCTCTTAATGTATGCAAATGAATTAGAACATGGCCACACTGCCCATCTCTATACAGTGACGTCCTTGTACATGAGCTGTGAGCACTTCATTACAAATAGAACAGTGTGGTTCGTGTAGGTATGTTTAGATACAGAGATGTACGGTTGTGGGTCTCAGCTCCTTTCCTGCTCAGAATTCTGCGTTTAGTGCTTAGTGTTTTGAGATGAGTCTGAAATGCTCTCAGGAAGCTGTCTAGCACGTTGACAGTAAGTGTGAACCACACTGGGGTCATTGTGGCCGACATGGTAGATCCTTGCTTATAATTATCAGACAAGAGGATGAGCCCTAGGGACATGCTCAGGCTGCTAGTCATCAGTACCTTGATTGGGTGACTTCAGCACATAAGGCTTCTGTTTGAGCCTTGCTGGTTTATTACTGCATGTCTGTGTGGTTAATAAAGTAGCGTGCTATTTTGGTCCAAGGCTAAGTATTCTCTATCAGTCATTGAAATATTCAGAGACCTTTGCTCATCAGCTAGCTGTGCCTATGGTAAAGGGGTGGCCCAGCCAATGTGCTTAGCCTAGGGAGCAAATTGCAGGGTGAAAGTGGCTGGTTAAGCTGGCTGGCTGCCTGCCCTTCGCTACCTCATCCGCACAGCTTCCTGAGGATAGAAGGTTAGTGAAAGACGTTACTACGGATCTTGAAGGATCTAGCATGGTAAGGGTGGAGATGAACACAGTGGCTAGCTCACAGGGTACACCCTTCTGATAACAACAGGTCCTCATGCTAAGGGCAAGACATTGTGCTACTGGTGTCCTGGCATCCTGTTACAGTTTCTTATGGTGACTGGTGTGGGTTCTTCTGGGTTGTATACCACTGTCTCAAAGAATCTTCATGAACAAGGGAAGCGTGCCCATTGACTTAAAGGAGCAGATGAGCATTCAAGTTTGAAATCTTTTTCCCCTTTAAAGAATTGAAGTCTTGAGTGTCTGTCTGTCTGTCTGTCTTAGTTGGGCTGCTGTAACAAACTACCAGAGACTAGATGGCTTGTAAACAAATGAAGTTTGTGTTCTCACAGTAAGGGGCTGGAAGCCTGTAATCAGTGTGCTAGCTCGGTGTTTGGATGGGTCAGATTACAGACAGCCGACTTTCTCACATATCCTCATGTGGCAGAAAGGGAATTGGGGTGCTTTCTTGGGGCCTCTTTATAAAGGCACCAATCCCATTTCTGGGGGCCCCTCCCTTGTGACCTAATTGCCTCCCAGAGACTCCACTTCCTAATATCATCACATGAGTGTTAGGATTTCATTTGAGCCTTGGGGGTGGGGAGCAGAAAACATTTAGTCTGTAATAATGTGCATGTGTGACTCTACACTTGTTCAGCTCACAAGGAAAATACCTAATGTGCTGATTAAAAAAAAAAAAAAGCGTTCTTAGAACAGTCTAGAAGTGTGTTCCTGGCTGGGAAGAACTGAGTTGGGTACAGCTTTTCCACAGGAGCGCCATTGCACTTTCCTGGACCAGCGGGACTTTCTAGGGCGAGCACCTGTTCTGAGTGGTGGAGGAGCCCGGGGTAAGGGCTTGGGGGAGGCTCCTGAGTTTAGGTGGGTATGGCTGCTCTTCTTTTTGCCTCTAGGAAAGGTGGTCTCAAAAGATTAAAGATCTTGAGGGATCCCAGTGGAACTCTCCAGTAGTTCTGTAGATTCCCACTTGAACTCCAGCACCTAAAGAATAGGAGTCAAGCATGGTAGGCCACGGTCCCGAGGCCAGGCCAGCAATCACACTGATCAATATCTTCAGGGGATGAGCCTGGCTGAGCTTGGCTGGGGCCTGGATTGTACCTGCTCCTGAGCAGTGGCCACAGCTTGCAGGGACCTGCCAAGGGTGTCTATGGGAGGGAGGGCAGTCCTCGGGGGCACAGCTGTTGCATCCCATTCAACAAAGCACCCTTCAGTGTTCATCCCCAAATCCTGTTCTACAAAGGGATGCGCGGAACATGACAGGATGGCTGAGACTTCTGGTGTCTGTAGCCTACATTTGTTTCTGCTTGTGGCTCTTGTGTCTAGCGATGTTGAGGTAGGCACCCCCTTAATGTTTTACTTCTAGCTTAAAGGCTTGGAATGGTGCCAGAGATACTGACGAGGAGACCTGGGCCGTAAGGCAGGGTATGGAGGTCGGACAGGCACCAATTTTATAGGTGGCAAGAGTATTGGTAAGTGTCTCTGCTTCCCAGGGACCAGGCTGAAGATAAGTGTAGATTTTGTTGTACTTCAGGTGGGTCTTGATATGGAAGGACCACATCTCAGCTGGGCTAAGGAACAGTGCATTTGGGGGTGACCCTACTCGTTGGGACTGGAGGAGGGGTCAGAGCCCATATAGTCAGCCTCCTTGTTTCCACTTTAAAATGTTTTTATGATTTTCAGTTTTGTGTATGTTGGTGAGGGAGTGCCTGCAGAAGCTGCAGACCACTGGTGCTGTAATTATGGGTGCTTGACCACAGGTGCCTGATCGTACGTGACTCAGGTCTGCAAGAAACGGCCGAGCCATCTTCCAGCCTGGTTTTTCCCGTTTTATAGATGAGAAAACTGAGGCCCAGGAATTAAGGAGCTTCCTAAGACCCTAGAGCCCAGGCATGCTCCTTTGTATACCTATGAGTCTTGTGGATGGGGACGGAAGCATTTGCTGCTGAGAGATGCGGTGGCCTGGGGTGTGCTGCCGTGATCCCAGCCTGGCCTCACTTGCCAGGACTAACTGGGATTTTGATAGTGTGTCTTAATTGATGGTGCAGATGCCCAGAGCCATGGCTGCAGGATGCTGTCATGGTGGTTTCCCAAAGCTGAACTGCTGGAGTTAGTGTTTGCACACTCCCCAGTGAATTGGCTACCTCTAAAGTAATTTCTGTACCTTCGGTTCCCAAGTAAGATGGCTGCATTTCTGACAGCTGTGGCTGGCAGTTGTTTACCTGGCCTTATTATATGGCTGGAAGTCCAGTGTGATTTAACCACACGAGGAAGCTGTGGGTCTGTAGCTGGAAGTTTCTCTGGTCCTGCCCAGCCCCACAGTCAGAACAAATCTGTCCCACCCACGTCCTGCAGCTGCTTGGTCCCAAGTAAACACACAGAGGCTTATATGATTTACAAACTGTATGGCCTATGGGTCTGGCTTCTTGTTAGCTAGCTCTTTTAACTTAACCCATTTTATTAATCTATATGTTGCCACGTGGCCATAGTTTTACCAATCTGCTGGCATCTTGTTGCTCTGTGGCCATGGGCTGGCATCTCCTCTCATTCTCCTTTCTTCTCCCATCTCTTCAGTTTGAATGTCCCACCTAACCTTATTCTGCCTCATCATTGGCCAAACTGCTTATTTATCAACCAATCAGAGCAACACATATTCATAGCGTACAAAAAACATCCCACAGTACTTCCCCCTTTCTGTCCAATCAAAAAGGAAGGCCTTAGTTTTAACATAGTAAAATTACACACACAAAACAGTTATCAAGCAAGAATTACAGTTACAGTATCCAGTCCATTTGTACTTGGCAAAATAAAAAAACATTCATCATCCATCCTATATTTGTGAGTTCAAGGCTTCATATACAGCCTATCTTTTATCACAACTAAGGAAAATTACAACTATCTAGTTTTCAACTACATCAAAGACCCCAAAAGGATACAATATCACCTAAGTAGACAGGAAGTGCATTACAAGCAACTTCCATAATTCTAGAAATGGCAGGTACAGCTGTCTGCCTGGACAGTAATCCAAAGTTCCTCTGCAATGCTGGAGCATCCACCTTCAGCCTATAGACCTAGAATCTCTGGCAGACATTTAGTGAACTGGGAAATTTGAAGGATTGTCTTGCCTATTGGCTAAGTTCATCAGTCACTTCTCTCTGTGTCCTGCAGAATTGTCTGGCAGTCTCCTCTGTGAAGCAGGAACCTGAAGGACCATCTTGCCTTGTTTTGGCAAAGTTCAGTGGTCATTTTCTCATGGGCCCTGCATGTCCAGTTTATATAATATACTGTCAAGCAGTCCAGGCAAGAGCAGTTTCTTGCCCAAATGACTAACTTTTGCCATAAGAAAGCAAACTCCATATGGAGTTTCTTCAGTGCCCATCATCTTCTCTGAAGTAGATTGATGCTGCCAGGAGATGACATGTCTCAATGTCCAGAAAAGTCAAAAGTTCTTAAAACATTTTAAATGCCATATTTTGTAGGTCTTTGAAGTGTTTGAAGATTACCTACCTAATTGAAGTACATCTATGTATACCTAGAAAACTTAACTAACATGACTAGAAGTTTAATTATCATAGATGACTAAGTATTAATCTGTATTTCTTAATTATACATTATAATTTTAAATGAATTGCATAAACATAATACCTTAAACAAGAGTAGAAATATATATGCAGTATAACAAAATTAACTTTAAATTTGTATCAATAAACTGAAATCCATAGCAATGTAAAACATTTCAAACAAGTTGTTGCTCTTTAAAAGTAGATTCAATAATCTACCCTTTTATCCTATCATATCAATACTATCCCCTTTTTTCTTTAGAAAGAGATTGCATTTATAGTCAACCCTCACTTAAATAAAAATAAACATTTATAAACAATATTTTAGGAATTTGGGCGTAGCTTCTCACACTGCTTCCTGCTGATTGGGGGCATTGGCAATCTTATGGGGATCCTGAGAAAATTCAGGACAATGATCAAGTCCTGACTGGAGTAGTCTGCGAGGCTGTGTTCTCTGAGCTAGTTGCCTTGAAGCTGTTCTGGGTGTTGGATCATCTGGAGACCCCTCAGGCGTCTTCCTTGATGGAACCATATTAACCTGGAAGGAATCCACAGCTTCTCATCTTCTGTGGAAAGAAAAGCAGCACCTCTTTCCAACACAACATATCCTTAGACACAAACTTTGAAGTCAAGATACCTTTAAAACATACATGTTGGTTTAACTGAGCAGCCCCCACAATCAAATGTCTCTCTACCGTTAAAAATCCCCAGAACAATATAATAATGTTCGGTATCCAGAGTCTTTGTGTAATTTCCATCTTCATGTGGCTTAACTTTCATATTATTCTTATTGTCTCTTTTAAAGACTATTTTTAAAACTATTTATTTCTTTATATAACTGTCTGTATTCCTTTTCTCCTCTCTTCCAAGCCTACGTTCACCTCTACACATACTGAAAACCATTCAGAGTCTAATTCCTGAATCTGTCTTATTGTGAATCTGTAATCAGTTTTTGACCATTGATTTAAACTGCAGTGTGCCTAGGACTGAAGTAGCAGCCCTAACTGCTGGCTCCACCCACCTCAGCTTCCCAAAATGGCGAAGGTATGTTTACCACCAGCTCTGGGGGTACCATGCTCACTGCCAACTCTGGGAAGCAGTGGGTCTATGCCTCCATCAGCAGCGTGTAGCCTAGGAACCATTTTTTTTTTTTTTTTTTTTTGTCTGTACTAGCAAAAGCTCCACCATGCAGTGCATCCATCGCACAGCTTGGAGACACCTCTGTGCACTGTGGCAGGAATCCACTATGCTGTAGCTCGAACCCGCACGCCATGACTTCTCTGTATCATGGCTTGCCTGAGAGACAGAACTAGGAAGCTGTTTTTAGCACTGTTTTAGAATCTTTTTTTTTTTTTTAAAAAAAGCTTTCTCAGGTTTTGGGTGGAAATTCTTGCTACCACATTGGGCGCCAAATGTAGCTGGAAGTTTCCCTGGTGGCCCAGCAATTGGAAAGAATCTCTCCCATCCGCGTCCTGCAGCTGCTTGGTCCCAAGTAAACACACAGAGGCTTATATGATTTACAAACTGTATGGCCTATGGGTCAGGCTTCTTGTTAACTAGCTCTTATAACTTAACTCAACCCTTTTCTATTCATCTTTATGTTGCCACATGGCCATGGCATTACTGGTCTGCTGGCATCTTGTTGCTCTGTGGGCCATGGGCTGGCGTCTCCTCTCACTCTCCTTTCTTCTCCCATCTCTTCAGTTTGAATGTCCTGCCTAACCTTATTCTGCCTTGTCATTGGCCAAACAGCTTTCTTTATCAACCAATCAGAGCAACACATATTCACAGCGTACAGAAAGACATCCCCACAGCATGGGTCCTGTATGTCCCCCAAGACAGTGGGTGTGTGTGTGTGTAAGGAAATTAGTTAATGTGATTGACAAATGAGGATCCGAGACAACTAAATTAGAATAGTTAAAGAAAAAAGGGAAATTTGGATATACAAAGGATTTTTAAGTGATTTGAATAATTATTAAACATTAAGATAGGTCTTGTAAAATTGAAGCCTTTGAGTAGGTTGCAAAAAAATGATGCTTCTGGTTGTCTTATAAAAGACTGGCTGTGTGGTAGCTGTTCAAAATTATATATACACATACAAAGAAAGCAATAAACAAATAAATAAATCTAAGCTGTGTCCTTTTTTGTTCTTGAGAGCAATCTAGAACATTGTTTATTAAGATGGGTAACATGTTCTTAAAAAAATCAGCTTTTACATTTAGTCCCATTTTTTTCTTAGTGTAAAGATGGTATCAAATGTTCTCATCCACTCTCCTGCCTCAGATCATTGGCTAGGAAGTGGTTGTTCAGATGGACTTATTTAAAGTTGCCACCAACTCTCCCTGCTGGATCTGTACCAGATATTCTGAGTTAACGAGGACTGGTCTTATTTCAGCCTGCCAAAAGAGGCTAGATTGAGGGGGTTTGGGCAGGTGGTGTGCAGTTGATCACGCTAAGTATTCATTCTCACTGGTCTCTGAGGGTTATCCTCAAAGAATGATTTGTTTCTGGTTCTCTGGAAATGTCATGGCCTTCCTGAGACAGTAACATTTTTACAGCAGCCTAATGATTTTGAGGTTAACAGTAAGGTTTGAAGGCAGGAGACGAGAGCTTGCGTGGTAAAGCACTAGCCATGAGGACCTGAGTTCAATCTCCAGCTCCCATGTCGAAAGCTGGGTAGGCTGGCAGGCATCCACATGCTGATGAGGTGAAGACAGGAAGCTCCCTGGAGCCCACTGGCCAGCCAGCATAGCTGAATCCATGAACCCCAGTCCCAGTAAGACACCTTGTGTGGTGGTTTGAATGTAATTGCCCCCATAAGCTCATAGGGAGTGGCATTAATAGGAGATGTGGCTTTGTTAGAGTGGGTGTGGCCTTTTGGGGGGAAGTGTGTCACTGTGGAGGTAAGCTTTGAGGTTTTCTATGCTCAAGCTACCACCCAGTGTCTCAGTCTACTTCCTGTTTCCTTTATATCAACAAGTAGCAGTGCCTTCTCCAGCACCATGTCTGCCTGCCATGCTGATAATGGTTAAACCTCTGAAACTGTAAATCACCCCAGTTAAATGTTTTCCTTTATAAGAGTTACTATGGTCATGGTGTCTCTTCACAGCAATAGAAACCCCAACTAACACACCTTATCTCAAAAAAAAAAATGGGTAGTTCTCCAGAGGAACAGCACCCCAGGCTTTGGCCTCCACTCACCTGCACCCACGTACACATGTGGACAGACACAGGTACACAAATGATAAAATATGCTTTCAAGATGGAATATCCGTCAGTTCCTGGGTTCAAATGGTGGATGTTTGAATTCTTAACAGCATATGCTCAGGAAAGCTCACGGTACCTCAGCGATCCTGTGTATTGTAAGAGGCATCTTGTTTTTGTCATGGATTTTTATGAAAAAATGTTTGCCAAATTTTTAATTTGGCAATTAAAGCTTGAAACCGGTCATCTGTTTCTATAATCACCACAAAAAGGCTGTTCCTGGGGAGCATGATCAAGATGCAGGCAAGCAGGATGGGCCTGGCATCCCCTGCAGGCCACTACAGCCTTTTCTAAAGACGGCTTTTGTCTAAATCTGGTTTGTTTTGATTTAATTGTGTTTATTGTTATCATGTGGGGTGTGGGGCAGGCACACAAGTGCCACCAAGGACATGTGACAGCCAGACAGCAAACTGTGGAATCCCTTCTCCCATGAGACCACTAAGCCGTCTCACCAGCACCCCTTCTTTTTAAAAAAATTTCTTTTATAATGAGATCACAAAGTAATGAAATCATTTCCTCCTTCCCACTTCTCCCTCTGAGTCCTCCCTATAGCCCTCCCTGTTCTTTCTAATTCATGATCTCTCTTTTCATTAATTGTTGTTGCATGCATATATGTGTATGCATATCCATATATATTCTTAAATACACAAACATAGCCTGCTCAGTCTGTATAGTATATAAGGTCTATGTATATACATAGAGTATAGTAGATAGTATATAGGTGCATATTTTCAGGGCTACTTGGATAACCAATAGGTGTGCTCCTCTCGGGGAAGACTTTCTCCCACTCTCAGAGCTCCTTAGTTGCCTGGAGTTCTTTGTGTAGGGTTGAGGCCTCCTGCTCCCCCACCCCACCCCTGTACACTTTCACATGTCCGTTGTTCTTGCTCAGCTCATGTTTAGGCAGTCATGCTGGGGAGACTTTATGGGGGTGGCGGCTGACATTCCTAGGAGACTGAGGCTCACCCAGACTCCCTGGTCCTCTGGCTCCCCCGCCACGTTCCCTGAGCCTTAGGTGCAGGGTGTTTTGGATCCACTGGGACTGGGCTCCACAGCTCTGCATTTTGATTGGTTGTGACTTTCTGCAGTGGTCTGCATCTGTTGGAAAGAGAAGTTTCCTTGGTGAGGGGTGAGGTCCTCACTTATCTGTGGGTGTCAGGACAGTTCTTTAGCATGTACCTAGGGATATTATGCTGTGGGTTTTTTTTTTTTTTCCCTGATAGTTAAAAATTTACACAGTTGTTTGATCAGTTTTACTGTGCACTATTAACTCCTGGTTTTTTGTCTCTGTAGACGGCGACTCATCTCCCAGAGATCATCTTTGGAGACCCTGGAAGATATTGAGGAGAATGCCCCTCTCCGGAGGTAAGTTCTCCATGCTTCATGTATGCGTAGGTTGTAATAGCTGGCAGTACACGGGTAATTTTTTTAGTTCCTGTTCTTCTGAATTAAATTTTGAGAATAAGCATTGCCTCCCAGGGACAAAGAATTCTTAGTGTGGAACCCCATCCCTGAAGACAGAAGAACTAGGATACCCCACTAATAGACTGTAGTCTGCCTGCAGACTTGGTGGCCCCGCTTCTTGAAGTTTGTTACCTTTGTGGTTAGTGCTCCTTTGCGGAAGGCCCCCAAGGAAGGCCTCCTCATGCTGACCTTGAGTCTCAGCCCCAGCATCTTAGAACCTGCTGTTTGTGGATGCAGGGCCCTGTTAACCCTGGCATAACAGTGCTTAAGATTCCAGGCTTCAGTCTCAGCAGGAGCAGCCACCAGATCTCCTCAGGAGGTGACCATGACGTCACTCCCTAGCTAGTTGCTGGGGCAACCTGGTGAAGGTAGTTGCTTGTGCTCCCTTGGGTTTGGAAGCATTCCATTCCATTCCTCCTACCGGATTAGGAAAGTGCTGGCGAGGCACATTTTTGGGCTGACAGCAGTGGCCTGTGACTGGCAGGTCCCCTCCGCTCGTCCTGCCCTCTCGCCCCCCCCCCCTCCCCGTCTCTGCAGAGGTCTGGCCAGGCTTTGTTGTGTCTTCCTGCCCTTTCCCTGCAGCTCCAAGCTGGCACGGGAAAAGCGTGTGGTTCCGTCCTTTGAAATCACCAAGGCCGGGGAGACAGGTGTGGCTTCACTGTGAGGACGGTGGGGCAGAGGGCAGACAAGAAGGCCCGTGGGAGGCTGCGAGCGCCCGTGGACTGGCATCAGCCCTGAGCCTGCATCTGTGTTACATCTGCTTCGCTACATTCCAGGATGTAGCTTCCCCCTGGAGCCTGGGCAGCGCCACTATGGAGGGCAGAGGGATGTCCTGAGAGGGCTCCTCACCCATCTGGGAAGTAGAGGAACAAACCCAGATATCAGTTGACTGTGAATCTGGTCACTGACGTCATCCAGAAGGGCAGGGGCCGGCAGGCTGGTCTCTACTTTTGAAGTCTCTGGAAATATATCAGGCTCCCAGAAGCCCCAAAGGACATGTTCTGTGAGGCAGTATTACAGACTAGAAGCCATTTCCCTGAAGGCTCCACACATCAGCTCCATTAAAACGCAAAGCAGGGAACTGGCTTTGGTCCATGTACTTGGTGAGCATGGAAGAAGGAAAACAGTGCTCCCAGGTGACCTTAGAGCCCGAATCCATCCCCACCCCAGCCCCACCGGCAGCAGACAGGGAGGCAGTGAGGAGAGATGAGTGTGGGGGCCAGAGCTTCCAGAAGCCAGGGTTGGGAGTTGTGTGGCAACTGTTAGCAGAAGAACCGCAGCCGACCAGGGTAGAGGTGGAAACCGCCCCCACTGGGGTTCAAGACCGGGCTGTCGTGTCCCCAGGAAGTCAGAGGGCTGAGGTTGACTTGGGTGACCCATCACCCCTGCCACCTCCTCTTAGGTTTACCCTGACTGGAGAAAGAGTGAAAACAACTTACTCTCTGAATTTCAAAGGAAACGTGTAAATGTCAACATCTAAAAGTAACCTGAAATCAAGGCAGTTTTAGAAGTCTTTATTTATACAAATGAACTTCAAAAACTAAACAAACCAAAAACAAAAACAAAAGCCAACTTCTCAGGGCCAGTGAGATGCTCAGAGGGTAGGGCCCTTCCCACCAGCCCTGATGACCTGCTTTCGATCCCTGGGACCCATACAGTAGAAGAGGACAGACAGCCTATAGGTTGTTCTTGAGCTCCACACAAGTGCTGTGTGGCCTGTGTGTGCTCCCGAATTAGTCAGTGCATACATATGTAAATGAGCAAATAAGGGTAAAGACTACAAAAAAGGGGTTCATATTTATTTAGAAATGTCTTGCTCTTAGGAAATAAAGTGATGTAGGGAAAGGCGTGCTAGTCCGGAGTGTAGGACTCACTTGGCATCAGATGAGCCTCAGTTCTCCCATCTGTAAAATGGGAGGGCCCAGATAGGATGACCTATGAAGTTGTTTTGCAGCCTCTGAGAGGAAATGTCCCAGTAACAGCCCTGAAGTGTTCTGGGAACTGTGGGGGTGGAAGGAAGGCTCCCAGCCTGGCTTGCTTTTAAGGTTAGCATATAAAGCAGTTGCCTCCAAAGTGCCTATTAAAACTTCAGCATAATTAAGTGTATCCTCTAATCAATGCTAACAAGGAAGAGCTAAACTTTCATTGAATTAGTTTTTAATTTAATTATCTCCTAGTTTAATTTTGCATCACTCAGAGTGTATGCTTTTAAATAGGTATTTACACGTTGGTGCAGGCAGCTTTGTGAATTAGTCTCTTGCCCAACCTGTTGTCACCTGCGGCCCAGTATTCCGGTTTCCTTGGCAATCGTTGCTAATAGTGCTCTTACAGCGCATCTTTGATTCCCTGGTGTGTTGGTTGAATGCTTTTTAAAAAGCAGCGCAGCAGCACACGCCTGCCGAGTAAGGCTTAGGTTAGTGGGGAGCAGAGCTGACATCTGAGATAGGCCTTCTATTGTTATCTTTTCTCTGGTATATCACAGTCAGTGTTTCCTGTGTCCACCCAAAGCTCCAAGATAAGAGGAGTTTGCCACCTGCCTGGTGATCACCGGGGACCCCAAAACAGGACACTAGGACATCTCTTCTAGATCCCTGAAGCAGCCTTGATTGGCCTCCTGCAGCTGTGGCAGCTGCCAGCACCTGTCTGCTTTCTGAGACTGACTTGGTGGATGGGTGTTGGAGCTACCACTGTTGAAACCATTATCACGGCCACCTACTTACCCAGCTGGCACTCAGCCACCTGTGGCCCTTTTGCTGACTTCCAGTCTCCATGGCAGCCCAACAAATGAGACCCAGGTTGTTCTCCTTCAATTCTGTCTTCAGTGGCCACCGGGATCCAGAACTTGTCAGGTGACAGGCTTGGTGAGCTCACCACCTGCTCCCCATCTAGCTCTTAGCCTTCTTCCTCTCAGACTGGCTGGAACAGAAAGCTCTGGTTTGGGGGTGGGGCAGAGCAAGGAACAGGACAGTCTTAAACCTGTGACCCTACCCAGAATGCCCTGGAGGCATAGCTTCTTGTGTGTTTATGCTTTAACAATTCTTTTCTCATCAGCAACCCCGTGTTTCTAGAACCTTCTGTAAGACAGTGGGAACCTTGAGGTAGACCTAAGCAGTCACTCTGGAGTCAGCATGGGGGCAATTTGGGATTCTGGGTCTGCTTCCAGAGAGCATCTTAAGAAGGCAGATGGAGGCTCTGTGCCCCCTTGAACCCCGAACTAAGAAATCTGAAGTCTGTGGAGGAGAGATGGAGCTGCTAGACACCATCTCTGGTTCTGCCTGTACTTGATTTCTTTAGGCAGCACTCTGCAAGGCTTCTCAAGAAATTCCCGTTTAAAGCTATGAATTCGGAGCCTTTCATAAGAGCTACTGCTTTGAGAACATGGAGGTCCATCCTCCTGTCCCCCACCCAGCTCACAGCTTATTAATACACTTGAAATTTGCCTATGACGGTGTATGCATGCGCGTGTGTAAGTGCGTTCGTTCCAACAGGTTACTTGGCCATTTATGAAACACACATGTATGTATATATCCATTTAATTCTCACAGTAATTAACGGCAGCAGGGATTGGAAGTGTTGCCAATAGAGTTAGTTGGGAGCCCTGAGTGGTCTGTGACGCCTGCAGTTGTGAATCAAGTGTATAGTAATTTTAGGGTTGGAGGTTGGGAGGACCATGCCTTTGCTGAAGTTTTAGCCCACTGCAATGGACAGTGATGGGAAGTGGGGCTCTCCCCCTCTGGACACACAGCCCACGGAAGGACTTTTCATAGGAAAACACCACCAAAGTACTATCCGGTTGCATGCTTTTGCTGGGGCATGCATTGACTTGCTTTAGTGTGATTTATTCAAGTGAGGTTATAGTTTAGGGTGTTGTTTTTTGTTTATTTGCTTTTTTAAAAAATATGTTGTGATCTGTACTCTAAGAAAGGGCCTCCAGAACGGCTGGCCTCTGTTAGAAGGGTTGGTTAGTGTAGATGGGGATGGACCAGGCCTGCCCCCACCTTGGAGATTGCCCTGGAGGAGAGTAAAGACTGGGGTCCCCTGTAGGTCTGGAACCCTTCCTGTTCCCCAGGTCAGTCCCCACACGTGCCCCACACCTCCCATGGAGCCGGCTCTTCCCTCTGTGGCCTTGAGACAGCTGGCTGTATTCAGATGATGTCCCCACCCAGAGCTCAGTGTGGGCTTTGGGGACCCCGGGACTGCTTTTCCAGAACTTGTTTTTGGAAGTACGAGGTTGTGGGTGTCTAGGAGCCAGCTCTCGGGCCTCTAGTCGGGCAGGTGAAACATATTTAAAATCTATTAAAAATGGAAGTGCCATAGTTCCCTTAGACAAGACAAGACAGCCTCACCGTGGTAGGATTCCGGGCTTTGGTAGTGGTGTCTGTGTGGTTTGGTAAGTTAGCATTTACCAGGTTACTTCAACAGTCACTGTTCACAAGTACGCTTCCTCAGCTCTGGTTGGTCAGAAGCAACAGTGCTGTCCGTTCTCAGGGGGGCTTTACCTGTTAAATTCAGGTCACTTTGGTTCAATAGATACTTACTTATTAACATTTATTCTGAAGCAATGAACTGAAACGGCAACACCCAGGTCCTAATTCCCATTCGGATTTAAGCCGTGATTTCCCAGGTGGAGTCAGGAGTTGGGGCAACTGTCCAAGGTTTTCAGGCCAAATTCCCACTCCAGAAGAAAAATGACTCAGGGCGGTTTTTAAAATGGATTTTGCATGTTATCTCTCCAGCCCCAAATCTTTTAAATTTACTGAGTTCTGTTCCTGTTACCTCTGTAGATTTAGGGTCTTTCTTTTAGGATAACAAGAAGACTAATGTCCTTGGGATCCATTTAGGTTATGTTATTGTAATTGGGGACAATAGTTTTCGCCAGCTAGCTTTTCAGAGACTCATATAAAATGTTATCAGTATCATCAAGGAAATTGTCTGTCATTTGGTTTTTAAAGTTTCCTTGCTCCGGGCTGGCTGTATTGTCTTCATTATGCCACCCCACCCCCACTCCTGCCTGCCAGGGGTGACTCAGTCATTGGCGGTCTTTCCTTCCTGTCTTTTGTGTGGAGATGTCCCAGTTGTCCAGTGGGCAAGGGTAGTGGTTTTTAAATGACTCTTTTTTTTTTTCCAGATGTCGAACACTCTCAGGTTCTCCCAGACCAAAGAATTTTAAGAAGATTCATTTTATCAAGAACATGCGTCAGCATGATACTAGGAATGGCAGGTACCACACCAGCACACAGCTGCCGGGCCACCGGGGTGGGCAGGGGAGGGGGGCCAGGGGAGGAGGGCCGGGGGAGGGGAGAGGACTGCCAGGGCCACCGAGGGTGGCCAGGGGAGGGGGGAGGACCACCTTAGTGGCCAGAGCTGAGCAGGGCTAAACCTGCACGTTCCTAGCAGATGCCACATCCCCAGACATCACCATCTGGAGAATCCGAGTTCTAAAGGCCTAATGAGAGCTTGGACCGCAGCTAACTGGAGTTCTGATAGGACACGGGGGTGTTTTCATAGAAAACTTTGAACAGAGGAACAGTTGCTTTTTTGTTTTGTTTTTCTGCTTTGCTGGTTTTGTTTTCATTTTCACCAGCACTGTCTGGGCCAGGCAGTAAGGCTGCCAGATCTGCGCCTGAACTTGGCCTTGGCTGTGGTGTAGGCGACTAGGAGGGCAGAATCTGGACTTTGGCTGCCGGATCTTTCCTCGGCAGATTCTGGGCCTGCTGACATCCACTGGAAAGCTTTCTCCATCCCTTCCTTAAATAACAATTATGGTTGAAAAGCATACAACCTTAATATTAAAATTCTCCGGAGGATAGATAGATTGGAATTGCTGCCAGCATGCTTTTTTCCATTCATCCGAGACCTCTGGTGTCTACTGATGCTCTCTGACCCTTCAGAATGGTTCCTCTTAGTTGACATGCTATCCCCGAGCAGAGGGTCTGCTGCCAGCCCACCTCATTTGGTAGGATTTCTAGAAGACCATGTGGTCTCACCAACAATCTCCAAATCTTACAAAATGAAATGGCTGAGATGTCTCTCGGTGATGCTCGTTAAGGCCAGCAAGCCTGTTATTCTGAGGGTAGGAAATCAGTTTACATCTTATGGAGTAGCACTAGGAAGAAGTTCTTAAACACCTGCTTTCTTGAGGCTTATGCCTCTTTTTTGAGCCTTATTAGATCAGGGAACATGTTTTTATAACCATTGTGATGCTTTTAGGACAGCACAGTCCGGGCCTTCAAATACCTTTACAGACTTTTGTGTGGATCTTCCCGTTACGGTTCCCAGCCAACGTTCGCATTGTGCAATACTCTGAATTTTTGTTTTCAGTCTGGTGCTCACTGTCTTCTTCAAATTTTGTGCCTCATTCATTCAGTCACTATTTTTGTTTGCTTTTGAGGCTGTTTCTATTGCCATTTTTAGTCTTTACTTAAATCTTTTTGGTTTTTTTCCCCCTGTTATCTCTTTAACTATAATATAAACACAGAAAGGCTGTAATTTCCAAATAAAATCAATGACAAAGGCAAAGAGATGAGCCCACTTTAGAGGATTCCACTTTCAATCCTGGCCGTCCTGGCACAGCATCAGAGGGTTCCCAGGCATGGTGAGGCAGTGAGAGGAGGAAGGTAATGGAGGATCAGCAGAATGGGGTTTCACGTTACAGTGTGGAGCTGCCCCCCCCCCCCCACACCCTACCTAGGGACTGCTGTAATATTACAGTCCACAGAGGCTGTAGGATCAGAAATTCTGATCGTGAGCTATGAGCCAGGTGTCCAGATCGCAGCCTCCCTGAAGACCTCGGACAGGTGGTAAAGGTAGAAACCAGAGCTGTAAGAACCACAGGCTGTAGGGGTGCTCTGCCTGCCCAGGTGAGCGAGCACATGAGAGGGAGGGCCAGTGAGGTTCCTCTTCTACCCTGGAGTTTATTAGTAAGGATGTGTCGTCACTGTGTGAAACAAAACTAGAAAGGAAGCCAGGAAGAAAATAGGATTTCTGAGAAGAGAAGGAGCCAGTGGTTGGGGGTTGAGGAATGGGAGAATGTGGGCTGGCCCTTCAGGAAGCAGAGTGGCCGCTTTGCCTGGCTGCAGGCAGCCTAGCAGTCTCCTGTGGATGTGCCTAGACATTCAGTGAGCTGTAGGTCCAGCCCTTCTGGGAAGAGGGACGTCTAGTCATGTGCTTTGAAAGGCATCTGTGTGATGGCTAAAGTGTCTTGTACCCTTGCCTCAGGAGTAGTGGTGTGAATGTTTGGCTCAGGCCCCCAGCAGGCTCCCACCTGAGCAGGCTCCCACCTGAGTAGTAACGATCACTGCTCTGGCATGGCAGATGCCTGCTTACTGCTGTGCAGACCCTCTGGTGATTTCCCTTAACCTCACAGTCTAGTTTCTCAGTCCAAGTGCAAACCTGGGGCCCCTGACTCATCTACCCCGAAGGTGCTGGTGTGGAGGCTCCCGTACCCCAGATGCCTGTAGTATGAC
>CABHPQ010001949.1:0-48356 GCA_902168405.1 Peromyscus aztecus
TACAGGATCAGTAATAAAAGTTTGAACAGCCTAGAATTCATTCATGCAAATGATTGAGAAATTCTAAACTGTTCAAATCTGAATTCCCATCAGACTTATAGCAACTAGAAACTGGAGAGATGGCTCAGTAGTTAAGAGCATAATATTGCTTGCTCCTCTAGGGAACCCAAGTTCAGTTCCCAGCGCCCTTGTCAAGTGGTTCAGAGGCACATGTAACTCCAGCTGCAGGGGATCCGACACCTCTGGCATCCACAGGCATCCAAATATATGTGACACACGCGGGCACATGCGCATGTGCACACATGCACACATAAATAAAATCTAAAAATAGCCACTTAACAACTATTTTTAGAACATCTCACTTCATACAAGTGTTTTAAAAAACTATAGAAAATATTGAAGAAGTCACTCTAAAAACACCTTGTGTTGATACTTTTCTCTCTTCATATTGTAGGTCCAGTCGTTTATGTCTTGGATCTTGCAGATAGACTGATCTCAAAAGCTTGCCCTTTTGCTGCAGCAGGAATAATGGTTGGATCTATCTATTGGACAGCTGTGACTTATGGAGCAGTGACAGTGATGCAGGTTCACCATTCTACTCTATTCAGTGATACTACTTTTGATGTGAAGGTCTATTAAATATTTGCTAGGAGTTTTTAAAATGTATTGTTTTAAATAAGTAATGATACTGTCATGATTCAAGAATAAGAAGTTATATAAAAAGTAGACTAGAGCCAACGAGATGGCTTAGCGGGTAGAGATGCTTGCCACAAAGCCTGATGAGCCAAGTTCAGTCCCACAACCCCCACATGATAGAAAGGGAGAGAATTGATTCCCAAAAGAAGTTGTGCTTTGAACTCTACACAAGAGCTGTAGCATGACCCACCCCCACACATGCACATAGTAAACAGTGTTATACAGAGTGATCTAGTGAAAAGTTCTCCTCCTGTCCTTCATTTGCCTGGATCCCCCATCACCTCCTCAGGTAGCCACTATAGCTAATTTCATATTATAGCAGCAGTCTCTTTTTCATAATGATTCTTGATCTTTTCACATAACTATAGAGATCTGCATAGCAGTCTGTGTATAAAAATACAGCAGTTTTTATTTTTAGATAGGTCTCAGTATTTGGCTTCAAGCAAGGTATACATAAATGAAATACTAGGGAACACTTATATAATTATGTATGTAAATATGAATTGAATACAGAACTTCATAATCATTTTTAATTCAGTAAAAGGGAAAAATTAGTTGCTATTATAAGAAAAATCTTGAGCTGGTACTTGAAAATTTAAATAATTTGGATTTATAGACTGGAAGTATTAATATAATATAAGCAAGGAAACACAAGTTGCAAATATGTAGTGTGTATTAACTGTTTAGAAAACACCTTTACATTTATTGCCTTGCTTGAAACATTTATTTCAGGAATGAGTGATTAGCTGGGACAGTAGATCAGTACTGTGTGATTTAAGGGTATTGGGAGGGCATCATTTATCTATGTAAACATGCATATATGAGTATGTAAGCAAAGTTTTCATGGTTAAAAAAAAGATCCTATAAATGTAGATTGAAAGTCAGAAGTAAGACAAGAATATATGTTACTGCTGTTACTTAACATTGTTTTTGACATTCCATTATTATAACACTTCTATTTAGTTATTTTAATTTCTATACAGTATCTTTAGAAGCAGTTATCTGGACATATTTGATAGAAAATATGCTTCAATAAATCAGTATTTAGTGGGGGTTTTTGAGGGGGGAGGGGGTAGCACACTAGTTGATGTCAAGTCCAAAATTAACATTAGCAACATATGGACAGGATATGTACCCAGGCTTGCCTCCAGTTTGATTTGTAGCCCAAGGTTGATCTTGAATTTCTGAACTTCCTGCCTCTACCTTACCAAGTGGTAGTATTATAGCCTTATGCTGCTCTAATGGTTAATGTTGATTGTGGACTTGACGGGAACTAGTCACTAAAAATAGAAACCTCTGGGCACTTCTATGAGGGATTCACTAGATTAGGTTAATTGAGATGGGAACATACACCCTCAATATGGGCAACACCATTCCATGAGGTGGGGTTCTGAACTTTGTAAAAAGGAGAAAATGAGCTGGGGCCGCCTTGTACCCAGTTGCCTCAGACTCAGTCAGACTCCTTTCCCATTATGCTGAGCTGTGTTCTCAACCCATCAGTTAGAGAAACTCTTAACCTGCTTAACATAACGATTGTCAGGTTTGTCCATTTTCTTGAAAGTCATCATTTGTGTGTATGTGTGTGTGTGTGTGTGTGTGTGTGTGTCTGAATAAAATTTCATTGCTTATGTGTACCACATTTTCTTTATCCATATATCTGTTGATGGACATAAGGATCCTTTGGGTATATCACCAAGAGTAGTGTAGTTTTTTTTGAGGAACTTCCATAGTGACTTTTACAGTGTCTACACAAGTTTATATTCTCACTTAGCCAAGTATAAGGAGTCCTCTTTTTCCACATCGTCCCTGGCCAGCCTTTATTGTTTCTCAGAGTTGGTCATCTGACTTACATAGGTTGGAATCTTAGAGCAGTTTTGATTTGCATCCCCGATGTCTAATGATGTTGAACACCTTTTCAAATATTAATATATATTAGTCATTTGTATTTCATCCTTTGAGAACTATATTCAGTTCATTAGCCCATTTGGGGATTAGAAAAACTCCATTCACAATAGCTTAAAAAAATAGAATATTTAAAAATAAACCTAACTTTGGGATATTGAAGACATTCAGGTCTAGAGAGATGGCTCAGTGGTGAATAATGCTGCTCTTTTAAAGGATCTGGGTTAAATTCCCAACACCCACTTGGTATCTCACAGCTGTCTGTAACTCTAGTTCCAGGGAGCCCAGCCCTCTTCTGTAGGCACCAGAGACACATGTAGTGCACAGACACATGTTCAGGCAAACACCCATACACACATATATGTGTGTGTGTGTGTGTGTATACACATATATATATATAATAATGGAAAGACCTACCTTATGCATGGATTGGTAGGATTAATATTACATAAATGTCTGTTGTCCGGCAGTGGTGGTGCACGCCTTTAATCCCACCCCTAGTGAAGCAAAGGCAGGTGGATCTCTGAGTTTGAGGCCAACCTGGTCTACAGAGTAAGTTCCAGGACAGTCAGGGCTACAGAGAGAAACACTGTCTCCAAAAACAAAAGCAAACAAACAAAAAAAGTCTGTATTATCAAAACCAAACTCCAGATTCAACATAGTCTGTATCAAAATTCCAGTGTCTTCACTAAACTAGAAAAGGCAATCCTAAAATTCATACACACTAAAATATTCTCATTAGCCAAAGCATTGCTAAGCAGAAAGAACAGTGCTGCATATATCACTATACCTAGTCTCAGCCAAATTTAGTGGTCTGTGCCTTTAATTTCAGCATTCTATGAGTTGCAGGCCAGCAAGGGTTACATGGTAAGACCCTGTCTTAAAAGCAAACTGATCTCATACTTACCACAGAGTCGTAGTAACAATACTATGAAACTGGCACAAAAACAGACATGTAGACCAATAGAATAGAATAAAAAACATAGGAGTTAATACACACAGCTATATCCACCTAATTTTCAACAATAGTGTCAAAAACATGTATTGGTTTGGGTGTGATGTCCAGTGCCTATAGCTGTTTGAGGAGTAGAGGCGGGAAGATCAAAGGTTTAAGATCAGCCTTAGCTACACAGTGAGTTTGAGACAGTAGCTTGGGATATATGAGACCATGTCTCAAAATAAAAACATGCCTGGGGAGAAAAACCAGGCTTTTCAGTAAATAGTACTGGGTAAACAGGATATCCTCTTAAAGGAGAATGGAACTAAATCCATATCTGTACAAAAAACAGTTCAGAATGAATCAAAGGCCTGAGAAAAACATCGTTAAAACTCTTAGAGGCATAGACAAGAATTTCCCCCAGAAGGACTCTAGCAGCACAGGAAATGACAATCGGAATTACATTAAATTAAAGCTTTTCTGACAGCAGAGGAAACAGTCACCACAGTGAAGACAGCCTTCAGTGTAACAAGTCTTTGTCTTGCCAGCCAGCTCCCAAATAATGACATGGAGACTTGTTAGTGTGAAAGCTCAGCTTCTAACTTAGGCTAGTTCCTAACTAGTTCTTATAACTTAAATTAACCCATTTCTATTACTCTACATGCTGCCATGTGGCCCGTGGCTGTTACCTCTCCTCCTGCATGTCTTGCTTGTTCTCCATCTCCTGGCATCTCTCCCGTGTGCCTAGATTCCTCTTCCTCCTCCTCTCTCTGCCAGGAAGTGCCACTCACACCTCCTGCCTAGCTGTTGTCCCTTCAGCTCTTTATTAAACCAGTCCCAGCAGTGTATCTTCACACAGTGTGCAATCATCCCATAACACGCAGAATGAGAACAGATTGCTACCTGTACATTAAACAGGAGACTCACATCTAGAATATATAAAGAACTATAAAGATCAAATTTCACTTACATTTGTAGATTTTAAAAAATACTTTCATTTGTGTGTATATGCATTGTGTATAGGCCTATTCCGTGTGGAGGTCAGAGGACAACTCTTGGAAGTCAGTTCACCTGTCACCTTGTGAATCCTGTGATCATGCTCAAGTCACTTAGGCCTCAGTGCAAGTACTTCTACTCACCCTCCACTTGCATTTTTTTACTGAAAAGAGCATTGTTAACTTCCCCAGCACTAGAATGAATGCCTTTTAAGCATTGATGCCTTTAACCCTAAAAACAATGTGCCATAGATAAGCTTAGTTTACTAATTTGTTGTCCTGTTTTAGATAGCAAGGTCTCAACATTAGGTCCTGCCCCTAGTGTGAAAATCACCTCCATAAACATTAAAATAGTTTTTTTTTTCTTTTTATTTGAGGCAAGATCTTTTAAAGTCCTAAGTAGCAAATAGCTAGGAATTAACAGGCAATGTGCCATTACACTTTAGCCTTACATAAGCAAAGCGCTGTGACCACTGAACTACACCCTCAGCTGCTAGCTGTGTTTTTAGGCTATCTTTTGAAGGCTAGTCCCACTCCTTGCTTGGCTGTGCTCACCTAAAAGGAAGCGCATGACACAAACATCTTCTAGAGGACAAATAGGATCTAAAATTACCCCAGTCCAAGAGCTCACTGACAAGTTGAATAAGAGGAATGGAAGTGAATGACAGATACCCCACCCTACATGCTGGTGCATTTCTCTCCTCCCACTCCCCACCCAAAAAATACTTTACAGTCTAGGTTCTTTATTCCATTCTACAAAGCTGTGAATTCACAGAGGATGGACTCCAGCATCTCAGGCTCCTTTCCATTAGTTCTCACAAAGTGTGCTTTCCTGGGTTGCACAGGTTGGTGTTGAGCTGAAGCCAGGTGCCTTTCTCTCTCTGATTGTTTTCCTTCACCTGTTTCAGGAAGGTGTCTCAGCTGTTAGGAGTACTTAATATGCTCGGTGCACACATTAGTTCTCTTGGCAAGCATCTTTCCCTTCACTTGCTTGTTTACAGTGATGCCCACAGCATGCTAAGTGATGTTGTGAACTTCCAGTTTTGACTTGGTAACACTTAATGGGGCGTTCCTTTTTGAACAGTGCCCATTTCCTTGATGTCTGCAGTGCCACCCTTCCTGTGATTCACATGTTATGTGGCCAGAGGAACTCCTCCATGTTTCCTAAACGGTCTAGAGAACATCCAGCAGGTGCCTTTCATCTTTCCCAATTACTGAAAAATGGTTGCTACACTGAAAAGCAGTGTGTGCCTTTAATCCCAGCACTTGAGAGGCAGAAGCAAGTGGATCTCATGGAATTTGAGGCCATCCTGGTCTACATAGTGGGTTCCAGGCCAGCCAGAGTTACACAGTGAGACCCTGTCTCAAGAAAATTAAATAACAAGCCAGGCAGTGGTGGTGCACACATTTAATCCCAGCACTAGGGAAACAGAGGCAGGCAGTTCTAGGAGTTCTAGTCCAGCCTGGTGAAACATGTCTCAAAACAAAAACAAACAAAATAACCCAAAACAAGCAAACATCTCAAATTCTACAAAAAAGGAAATCAGGCCGGGTGGTGGTGGCACACGACTTTAATCCCAGCACTCGGGAGGCAGAGGCAGGCGGTTCTCTGTGAATTCAAGGCCAGCCTGGTCTATAGAGCGAGATCCAGGACAAGCTCCAAAACCACACAGAGAAACCCTGTCTCGGAAAAAAAAAAAAGTTAAATAACAATAAGACTTGTATGTCCCTTCACAACTCTATTGAGATATAATCAACGCAGTCAGCCATATTTGTAAAGTTATTTTATTTCAACATAAAATGGAATAGCATGGAAATTTTATCCACAGCTCCTCTTGGATAGATCATGATTATTTTATTTTGAGACAGGGTCTCACTATGTAACCCTGGCTAACATAGAGCTATGTAGACCCACCTGATCTAAAACTCACAGAGATCTACCTGCCTCTGTGTTCCAAGTACTGGGATTAAAGGTGTGTGCTGCCTCACTCAGCTGTGGGTGATCTTTCTTTTATTTGTTTTGTTTTGTTTGTTTGTTTTTTGATGCTTGAGATTTATTTTTATACATATATATGCGAGTCTGTGGGAGTGTATCTGCAGCACTTGTGTGTAGATCCAGGGGCCAGAATAGCTTATCAGATCCCTGGAACTGGAGTTACAAGTGGTTGTGAGCTGCCATATGGGAGCTGGGAATCGAACCTGGGTCCACCGCAAGAGCAGCAAGTATTCTTAACCACTGAGCCATCTAGTCCCAGTATTATTTCTCACAAACAAATCAAAGATAATAGCTTTCAGGCTTTTTTTTTTTTTTTTCAACTTTTGCTTCTGTGTTTTGAAAATATTTCTTACAAAATGAACTGAATATGTATCACTTAAATATGTGCCACTGTGGCCTGGCAGTGGTGGTGCACACCTTTAATCCCAGAACTCAGGAGGCAGAAGCAGGTGGATCTCTGAGTTCAAGGACAGCCAGGGCTACACAGAGAAACCTTGTCTTGAAAACAACCAAATAAACAAACAAACATGTACCACTGCTTTGGATAAGAAAATAACTAGGAAATACCATCTGCTTCACAGGTTGTAGGCCATAAGGAAGGGCTGGATGTTATGGAGCGAGCTGACCCTTTATTCCTTTTGATTGGACTCCCTACTATTCCTGTCATGCTGATACTGGGCAAAATGATTCGCTGGGAGGACTATGTGCTCAGACTATGGCGCAAATACTCAAATAAACTGCAAATCTTGAACAGTATATTTCCAGGTAAGGTCCTGAATTGTGGCTATATAAAGTACATGTTGAACTGAATCATCACATGGGTTTTTTTGGTTGATTTTTTGTTTTGTTTTGTTTTTTGGATTTTTAATTTTATTTATTTATTTATTTATTTATTTTTAGCTCTTCCTAAGATTTAGTACTAACATGATGCTTTCCCCCCTTCTAGGGATTGGTTGTCCTGTTCCTCGAATTCCAGCTGAAGCTAATCCTTTAGCTGATCATGTCTCTGCTACCCGAATTTTGTGTGGAGCCCTTGTCTTCCCTACTATTGCGACAATAGTTGGCAAACTGATGTTCAGTAGTGTTAACTCAAATTTACAAAGGACAATCTTGGTAAGGTGGATTTAATATTACTTATCTCAAGCAGCATAGAGAAGAGAGTGAACTGTATTTGTTTTTAAAGGGAGAGATAGGTTCTGTAGGGCTCTGTGTAGTTCCCCTACCTTGTCTCTTCATTAACCCTGCTGTCGTCCTAGCTTGAGGGAAATGAAAAGGGAGGTCCTACTGCTGCCAGTCTGGCCTCTGGACCCTTCCTGTGGGTACCTTCTCTTCCGGAATATGCTCCGGGCTCAATCCCCAGTACCAGCATCGTAAACAAACATGAAACCGGCTCGTGCTGTTTCCTGTCATCCCACTCGCCCTCCATGGTCACAGTCCACATGGGGCTCTGGATTCTCCTTCCTGTCAGAATGTAGAGCTCCCTGGGAAGAAGACACACTAGACACCAGATGAAGGCAGCTCTTCCTCTGCCACCCAAAGTGTCTGCCTCTTTCCTGATCTCACCCCATAGACAAGAGAATGTTGCCCTGGGAGTCACCAGGATTTATTTGGCGTCAAAGCCTGTGTCTCTCGTGATCTGTGTAAAGTTCTTTTCCTTGTTTCCCTAAGCCTGCATTACAAAAGAAATTAATTTCCCTTTTTATTTTAGGGTGGAATTGCTTTTGTTGCCATAAAAGGAGCATTTAAAGTTTACTTCAAACAGCAGCAATATTTACGTCAGGCACACCGCAAAATCCTAAATTATCCAGAGCAAGAAGAAGCATAAAACTGACTTGTGGTTGTTCTGAGGCCTCTCATCCGGACAAGTCTGCTGTGTCGTTCTGATTCCTCATTAATGCACTAGTGGAGACTTGTGACAAGCTACTGCTCCTATATTTTTAAGAAATATAATAAAGCACGCAAGGCAGGGGATCCTCTCAGTAATCACAGAACCTAAGGATACGATTCAACTTGATTGATTGTATGTACTGCTTTGACAGCCATTGGCTAAACCATTATCTTAGCATGGTAAACCTGGGTTTGTTCATATTTTTCCAGACAAAAATGTAAAGATAAAACTGTGCAAATATTAAAAATGGACATGCTGTTTTATTCTGATGCCTCTTTTGTATATACTCATGTTCAGTGTTTTCTTAGAAACAGCAACTCAATGAAGGTACTGTGAGGACTTTTCTCACTAGCATAATTTGATTACATGCTAAACAGGAGCCTGTGTTAATATGAGGAAATGTAAATTAGTTCTGAATAAATAACAAACCAAAAAATGTATGTAAGCATTGAAATGACCATCTGAACAACAGGGATTCTGTTGCCTTTTCCTTAATCCGTGTGACATCTCAGATGTGTAAGGTCAGTCTCCAGGGCTTCCAGATCACTTTTTCACTATTAAACTTTATTTATACAATGTTGACATCTCATAGTTCATAATGTAATTTTGACCCATGTAGTCGTCGTCGTCGTCGTATGTGTCTGTGTGTGTCTTTGTGTGTATCTGCGGGGTTGTTTAGCAAAGGTGGGCGGGAGGGAAGGCGAGGGTAGGGGTAGGAGAAATGAGGTAGAAGCTCTGTATCACTTCATGTTTCAAATTTGTATTTCTGGAACTTGGAGCTGCCAGTTAGTAATTTAAAGAGAGAACAACTTGCAAAAAAAAGATAATAAAATTATTGTTTTTTCATCAATTCAGTTATTCAGATATTTGTTAATCGCCTCCCATTTACTCAGCCACTGCAGGATGCTGTGGGCTACAGTGGTGAACAAGACAACTTGGTCCCAGCTCTAACAGAGTTTGTAATCTAATAGAACAAGAGTGAGTGAACCGAAGTGTGGTATTGAGCATATTGTGACTCTTAGTCAGTGACATAATTATGAAAATAAATCTTTAATGAATATCGAGGTGTTTGGTTTTGGCTACATCCATTTATAGGATAACGAATACTGATGTTTTTAGGGTGTTTTGTTTTTGAGTCAGAGTCTCTTGCATAGTCTGGCCTCAAACTTCCAATGTGTCTAAAGATGACCTTGAACTCTTGATCCTCCCAATAACAGGCAAGCACCATCATACCTGCTGTTTTTTATGTGATGCTGAGGATTGAACCCAGGGCCTTCTGCATGCTAGGTAAACACTACCAATTGAGCTACGTCACCAGCCCTCTTTTTGGATTCTAATTGTCACATTAAGGGGGCTTAGCTCCTTAATAGTCTTTGCTTAACTAGTTATATATTCATTGTTCAAAAGCAGTTATTTAGGTCATGTTTAATAGTGACCATTTTAATGTTCAGCAATCTGAATGTTCTTTTAGTTATTTTCATTTAAAATGAAAATTTGAAAGTTCAAAAAATACTGTTCACAGTATATGATGCATGATAATAAATGGTCCCCCTTACCGAGAAATGGATACTTTAGGAGTGTAACAAATATAGATTGAGCTATGTTAGATTGTAAATAAAACATAATTTTAGTAAAGACTGGTATCTTTCTATAGGTTGGAGATCTCAGTTTTGAGTTTTATGGTGTCTGTGTGAATGACTGTTGAACATCCAGAGTTGTAATTATGTAGGGTATAAGGGACAATTTGACTGAATTAACCCTAACACTGATGTTTTGAAGAAAAAATATGAACTCTGATTATATATAAAAATAACTTAGATATCTAGCTGTAATTATGAAATATATTGGCTTCAATAATTCCCAGTGTGAAAAGGTAGAAATTTCCTTGATAATTTTGTTAGATTGAGCAGCATTTCCACAGTTATGCAAGCACTCAGTTCCCTGTGGACTACTTCAGTGTCCAAGACGGGTTCGATGGGCATCAAGGCCCATGAAGACCAAGGAGACAACTCTAATCCCTCGAGGGCAGGAGGTAGTTTGGAGAGCTGCGGGGAGGGAACCGCAAGTGCCTGCGGACCAGAGGGAATGCTAGCCTGCATCTGAAGAGTTCCAGATCTAAAGAGCCTTATTCCAAGAAAACACCCCATGCCAGTCCTCCCTGGACGGGGGCCACCCAAGCACAAAGCGACAAAGACATGGGCAGACTTGAAGCTGGGTAGGGCTTTAAGATCTAGTTCAAGTTTTCATAACTGTAGTTATAACCTTGGCAAAGTGGCTGCTTGACCACAGTTACCTTCATCTCTAAAATGCAAGTCACACTTAGACAATTCTAGGATTAGCTGAGAAAGGACAGAGGTGCTTTAGGCCTCAATAGCTCCTAAAAAGTGGTACTCTGCACTCTAGAACAGGAAACTGTCTAGTAATAAAAAGGGTAGTAGAGAAGAGAGACAGTAGAGACTTTGGGAATATGTAAGTATACTGTTCTCCAATTTATTTTCATATTGTTTTTCTGTTATTTCTAGAAATGTCAATGTTTTAAACCTCTTTTTATAAAATTCAATGATTAGTAAAATTTTATTGTAGAAGTTAACTCCATCTAAGTGGCTGAAAATATTGTTCATTACATACTTATCAAATGATTGAAGAATATATAATTAAATTCAGTGATTTCATTAGTCACTGCCTTGCTAATTCTGCTGTAATTTTTTTTAATATCTTGTTTTTAATATAGAAAACTCAGTACTGGCTGGATTAAGTTGAATAAAGAATTTTTATGCTCTCTAGGTGTACTTTGTCTGTTGGACCAACCCTAAAATTAATTCTGTACCTACATAACTTTCTTGAAGTTACAGTTACCAAGATCTTCAAGAGACTTACTATAAAAGTAATCATAGTTTTGTTATTTTTTTTTTTTAGTTTTAAATATTTTTATTTTTAATTACATGTATCTGTGGGTGGATATGTGCACATTGAATGCAAAGTCCATAGAGCCCAGAAAAGGGCACCAGATCCTCTGGAGCTCGTTACAGGTAGTTGAGAACCACCAGATGTGGGTGCTGAGAACTGAACCTGGGTCCTCTAGTGGTGCACACCTTTAATCCCAGCACTTGGGAGGTGGAGACAGGCAGGTCTCGGTGGTTCAAGGCCAGCCTGGTCTACAGAGTGAGTTCCAGGACAGCTTATATGTGTGGTCGTGTACATGTTATGGCTGATAGGGAGGTCAGAAGACAACTTTTGAACCAGTTCCTTCTTCCACCATGTGGGTCTTGGGGATTGATCTCAGGGCATCAGATGTGTGAAAACCATCTCACCAGCTGTGAAGTTTTAAACTAGCTTGCTTGCCCAGTGCAGAAAGTTGTTCAACCCTGGCTCTGCATAAACCAGTTGTAATCCCAGCCTCAAAGGCAGGGATCAATTCAACGTTATCCTTGGCTACATAGCCAGTTTGTGGCTAAGACCCTAACTTAGGAAAAAAAAGTATAATTAAGCTTACCTAATTTCAAAATATATTTTAATGATGTATTCCTTCCTGTCACCCTTAGAGTCCCCTGGACTTAGTATATGAGACTGAATATACTGAAATACTAGGAACTTTATATTTTTTATTTATTTTGGATTTTTGAAAGAGTTTTACATAGCCCAGACTGGTACCAAACTTGCTGTGTATCTGAAGCTGACCTTGAGTCTTCATTCCCTACAGAAGTCCTCTGCTTCCCAAAGGCTGTGATTATAGGCATGTGCCACCATAACCAGCTTGAAATGCAAGGACCGAGTGTTTCTGACAGAGGGGCTGGAGAGAAGGCTCTGTGATTCCATTCCCAACACCCACATGGTGGTTCACAACTGTGTCTCGAGTTCTAGGGGGTCTGATGCCCTCTTCTGGCCTCTGCAGGTACCAGGCATACATGTGGTACCCAGACATACAGGCAGAGAAAACACTCATACACATAAAAGTAAGTCTTAAAAATAAAATTTTAAAACATGTCTGGTGTAGGTTAGAATATTCTAAATTGAATAAGCCAAAGGCGCTTGCATCTTAGTAAATTAATCATGTTGGTTTTCAGTCACTATTGCCCATGTCTGATACACAGACTAGTCAGAGAGGCAGTTGGCTGGCCTTGGATGCTTGTTCTAGCTGACAGATGTGGGTTGAGTTCCCTCCTCGACCCTGTTTCTTCATGGGTGAAAGGAAAACTGTGTAACCTGTGTATCTCCTGGGTCGTTATGAGGATTAAGTGAAGTGACTTTCTATAACAAAGTTTGGAATATAAGAGAATGTGCAAATAGTGAAAATTTGTCCACAAACTCACCTTGGGCCGCTGCCTCCTGGCTGCCTGCCTTCCTGAACACAGGAGGAGGGCTTGCATCTGATACTGATGGAAGCCTTAAGGACCAGCAGTAGGCTAGACTGTCATTCTGTTTGGGCTCATGAAGTTTTTAACCTAAGTGGTTAAGATAACTATCAAAAGCAGTAGATACTTGCTGAACACCTGCATGCCCCAGGCACTGCCCTGGAGTAAAATGGTGGATAGCCTGCTTTGAGAGAGCTAGAGGTGTGATGGATCTTTTTTTACTTTTGCTTTTTCAAGTTTTATTTACTACTTAACTCCAACACTAGAATTTCTGCTTCTGGAAGGGGCACATAAACATCCTGTGAAACTGGGGAAAAAGCATTTCTTTCATTATGAAAGTGTTCCTTAGTGCCAAATTCTGTGTGTGTGTGTGGGGGGGGGGGAGTGGTGCACTTATGTGGAGGCCAGAGGTCACTATGAAGAAGCCAGGGATCTACATCACGTGTCTTCCTCAATCCCTTCTCCACTTCATTGTTTTGAGACAGGGTCACTTAATTGGTTGACTGGAGTGGCTGGCCAGAAAGCCCCAGACCCACTGGGGTTATAGCTACACGTCATAGCTGGCTTTTTGCATGGGTGCCGGGGGTGTGAACTCAGCTCACTCTTGTTTTCACAGCAAGCACTTTGCTACATCACCTTCTCCCCAGGCCCAGCAGCCTTGCTTCCTCTTGTGCCCTGGTTTCTTTCAGTTAACCTTTAATTACCTTTTCTTGGGTGGGGAGGGTGGATGCTAGGGACCAAAATCAGGGCTTCATCATAAGCAAGTGCTATACCATGGAGCTGCATCCACAGGACTAAAGCAACTGCTTGGGGTTTGTTTCTTAGAGAAAGGGTCTCACTTTGTACCCTACACTGGCCTCCAGCTCTTAGTTCTGCCTAAACTTCCTGAGTACTGCAATCATGAGTATGTACCACCATCCCTGGCTCAGAGCAAATTTGGGGGTGGGGGTTTGAGACATGGTCTCACTATGTAGCCTTGACTAACCTAAAACTCACTATGTAGACCAAGTTTGTCTTGAACTCAGAGATCTGTCTACCTCCTGAGTTCTGGGATTAAAAGTGTGGGGCACCATACCCAGCTAATTTATTTTACTTGATGTGTACAAATGTTTTGCCTTGTGTGTGTGTGTGTGTGTGTGTGTGTGTGTGTGTGTGTGTGTGTTCATGCTTGCCTGGTACCTGCAAAGCCCAGAAGAGGGCATCAGACACCATGGGACTGGAGTTACCAATGTTTGTGAGCCTCTATGTGGATGCTGGGAGAACTCTGGTCCTCTGAAAGTTCTCTTAACCACTGAGCCATCTCTCCAACCCTACAGCAGTTTTGTTTGTTTTTTAATGATATAAAACCACTTTGTATCTCATAATTGTGGAAGGCACAACATTGATCAGCATGCCTATCAATGATGTTTGCCCTGGCCCCTTCAAAATGCTGTTGTTTCTTTAACACTGGGGAGCCAAGCACCTGTCCTCTAGCTTGCTTGGACACCTCGGAGGAATGCTCTCTAAGAGTGAAGGAAAGCCTGTCAGCCATTTTACCACTGGTTCAGCTTCAGATACAAACTGAATCTGCTCACAGACAGCTCACAGACCATCAGGATCCGGGGCATGCTGCTGTGATTAGGCTCGGTGCTCGGCCAGTCAGTCTCCCGGGAGAGATCTGGACACGGGTAGAAGGCTCCCAGCTGTGTGTGTTCATTCCTGTAAGCTACTTTACCCCCACGGCAGGATTGACGGGACTGTAGCAGTCAGGGCCCGTATCAGCCTCAAAAATCACCTCAAAACCTTAGGCCAATGCCTGCCCCTCAGGGGGATCGTAAGCCTGTTGTCCAATACAAAGCTCCGCCCCATTCAAAAGTACTGTTACCATCAAAGGAAAAGCCTAAACTGCACGAGCATTGTATTTGTCTTACCCCTGGCAAAAAATACTGACCGCTTTACACCCAACGTGTTTACTTTCAGATTTCCAGAAGCCCACGCTAGGATTCTCAATGTGACCTCTTCCAAAGGGCTCAAAGAAAGCACTTCAAAAACTACTACATTTTCTGTGAATGTGTTTTAAGTATTATTTTACGTGTGTGTGCCTGCTCTCTGTATGTTTACCATGTTTGTGCAGTATCTGTGGAAGTCAGAAAAGCTCCTAGGATCCTTGATTTATGGGGTGGGGGGCGGAGGGGGGAAGTACTGAAACACACAAAAATGTTCAATTTGTTCATAGTGAGAATAACTGGAGCCAGACGGTGGTGGCACACGCCTTCAATCCCAGCACTTGGGAGGCAGAAGCAGGCAAATCTCTGAGTTCAAGTCCAGTCTGGTCTACAGAGTGAGTTCCAGGTAGCCAGAACTACACACAGAAACCCTGTCTCAGAAGAAAAGAAAAAAAAAAAAAGAATAACCAGGGCTGGAGAGATGACTCAGCAGTCATCTCTCTTTAAGAGGACCCGGCTTGATTGCTAGCACCCACACAGTGGCTCATGACTGTCTATACCTCCAGTTCTAAAAGATCTGACACCCTCTTCTAACCCCTCCGTGGGCACCTGGGACCGAATAGGTACAAGACAAACATACAAACAAAACATCTATACACATAAAGTATTGTTATTTTATGTGTATGGGGGTTTTGCCTGCTTGTGTATCTGTGCACCACATGCATGCAGGACCCCTAGAGGCCAGAAGGGGGCGTTGGGTCCATAGACTGTAGTTACAAATTGTACTCTGCTGTGTGAGTGCTGAGAATCAAACCTGGGTCCTCTGGAAGAGCAGCCAATGCTCTTAACCACTGGGCTGTCTCTCCAGCCCCCATTAAAGTATTGTTTTGAGAGCCAAATTAAAGCTACCCTGGCTTATACTTTATAACCTATTAGGATGCCAAATACAACCCTTGATTGAGAAGTGCCTTCTGTGCACCCAGGGGGACTGATAGTTCATCTTGAACCTGCAGAAACTCACAGCCTGGTTTGTTGAGAATGAAGGCCAGCTATGGGGTTAGGATACGAGGGCGCAGGAGCCTTCCTCTCCTTCCTGCTCAGATCTAGCACAGATCTCACATTCTTGCTCATCTCCAATCTCCAGATTTCCCTATTTATTTTTCTTAAGACTGAGTCTCACTGTGTATCTCTGGCTGGTATGGAACTCACAGAGACTCCAGCCCCTCACAGAGACCCCATTGCCTCTGCCTCCTGAGCGCTGGGATTAATGGCATGCACCACCTTGCCAAGCTGTTTGGGGGGCGGGTAATATTATGGGGCTTATATTTATTTTGTTTGTTGTTTTGTTTCTGATATTTTGAGACAGGGCCTTTTCTCCTAACTATGAGAGAAATACCTCACCAAACCAAACTCAAAAGGGAAGAGTTTTATTTTGGTTCACTGAAGGCATACAGTCCTTCACGGTCTAGAACACATGCCGTCTGGGACAGCTCAGTCCCTGGGGTGGATGGGACTCAGCTCCTCACGTCCTTGAACTAGAAAGCAGAGAGAAGACTGAGAGCAGGACCCGGGAAGCAGAGAGGACTAGAGGAAGGTCCTGCAGAGCCCTCAGAGGCTGGCCCACAGCGGCCTACATCTGCCAGCTAGGCTACACGTCTCAAAGGTTGTAAAACCTCCAAAAATAGGGCCACCAGCTCCAGGTCAAGGGTTCAAACGCATGAACCCGTGGGAGGTAACTCAGGTTCAAACCGTAACAGGAGAGAGTGAGCTCATTATGCGACTCCCAGCATCCTCCCCTGTCCTGATGAGAGCCGTAGTTATCACTGCAACTTAAAAGGATGTTCTGAAACCTGCGTCAATCTTTGTCAAAGCTCTACCGTTCGATGTCCCTCAAGAACAAAGAGTACGTGAGTCTCCAGGACAGAAGAGGGACAGTTCCAACTGCTCTTTGCCCATAGGACAATGCACAGTGTGTGTCCCCTGCTGACTTCCAGACTTCATTGTTCCAACATTTAGTAGATCAGGTTTTTATTTTAAAAAAATTAACGTTTGCTTTCATTTTAGTTTTGTTTCTGTCTGTCAGTGTGTAGGGTATGTCCATGTGAGTGTGGGTGGCTATGGAGGCCAGAGGTGTCAGGTTCCCTAGAGCTGGCATTACAGGCACTGTGCACTATCTGAAGTGGGTGCTGGGAACCAAACTCAGGTCCTCTGAGAGAGCAGGAGATGTTCTTAACCATTGAGCCATCTCTCCAGCTCCTAGTAGATGATTTAAGACATGAAGAGTAAAGCCTCAAATGCCTTGCATTTCTCTTTGTGTGTTTTATTTATTCATTTCTCAAAGTTGCAGCATCTACCACATACCTCTGATTTTATTGCTTTTTAAATCTGTTTTGTGGTGGTGGTGGTAGTGTGTGTGTGTGTGTGTGTGTGTGTGTGTGTGTGTGATCATGCCATGGCACATATTATGAATCAGAGCTCTAGGAGGTCTGTCCTCTCCTTCCAGTGTAGGACCTGAGGATTGAACTATGTCTACTTGGTTTTTATCCACTGAACCATCCCACCAGCCCAAAGTCCCTGATTCTAAATTAATGTGGGGTTTTGTTGTTGTTTTTCTGAGACAGAGCCTCTGGTAGCTCAAGCTGGCCTTGAACAAAAGTTCAAGGATAGACAGAGCTAGCCTTGTCCTGCTTTTATGTCCCAATGTACAAGCATTGCTACACTCAGTTTTAAATTTCATGTCCTTTTTTAATTGCATTGCATTGATTGATTGGGTGAGTGTGTGTGTGTGTGTGTGTGTGTATGAGAGATAGAGGGAGAGAGAGAGCCTTTGAAGCTCAGAGGACAATCGGTAGGAATTGGTTCTCTACCTCTACTGTGTGGGTCCCAGGGATTGATCACAGGTCCTCAGGCTTGGCAGTAATGGGCCTTTATCTGCTGAGCCATCTTGCTGGGCCAGATGTCTTTCCCTTTGGAGTTTACACCATAAATACAAATCTTTAGAGATTAATAACTCAGTGAATTTCTTGTTCTGTTTTGCTTGCTTTCTTTCTTTTTTTTTTTTTTTTTGCTTTTCAAGACAGGGTTTCTCTGTGTAGTTTTGGCCCCTTTCCTGGATCTCGCTCTGTAGACCAGGCTGGCCTCGAACTCAGAGATCTGCCTGGCTCTGCCTCCCGAGTGCTGGGATTAAAGGCGTGTACTACCACCGCCTCACTCAGTGAATTTCTTAGTACACATACATTCCGTATATAACTACAGCCTACTCCACATTGAACACCTCCCTAAAAAAGGTTCCAAGCAAGATGGCATCACAGCACTTGGGAAGTTGAGGCAGGATGATTTTTGTGAATTAAAGGCCAGCCTTGGGCTACATAGCAAGTTCAAGAACTGCATAGCAAGTTCAAGGCCAAATAAGGGTTGGGAATGTGTGGTAAAGTGTCTAGCATTTGTAAAGGCCCTAAGTTCAATCCTGAGCGCCATAAAAATTACCCCACCCCTCCCCTTTCTGCCTAGCCAGATATCTATCTATAGTCTTAATAATTTTAGGCACTCTAGTGATAGAGTAGCATCTTTTTATAGTAATGTTATTCTTTTTTTTAATTTTTAAAAATATGTGTGTGTGTGTGTGTGTGTGAGAGAGAGAGAGAGAGAGAGAGAGAGAGCATATGCATGTGAATGCATGCACCCACAAAGTCTAGAAGAGGCTATTGGAGCACCTGGAACTTGAGTTACAGGAGGTTGTTGTACCAGGCTTTATCTTTTAGGCCACCATTCAGCTCCCAAATCATGACACAGAGAGACTTATTATTACTTATGAATGCTTGGTTTTAGCTTATGCTTGTTTCTGGCTAGCTTTTTTTCCTTTAATTTAGATTAACCTGTTTCTCTTCATCTATGTTTTGCCTCGGGGCTTTTGACCTTTCTTTCTTTTTGCATGTCTCACTCTGCGTCTGCTGGCTGGTAACTGCCTAGCTGGCCCCAGGTGTGTCTCTCTCCTTCTCTCTCATTCTCTCCTCCCTCTCTCTTTCTCGTTCTTTTCAAGCCTAGATTTCTCCTCCTATTTATTCTCTCTGCCTGCCAGTCCCACCTATCATTCTCTTCTGCCTAGTTATTGGCCGTTCAGCTTCTTATTAGACCAATCAGATGCTTTAGGCAGGCAAGGTAAAACAGCAACACAACTTTTCATAATTAAACAAATGCAGCAGAAACAAATGTAAGCAAGATGGGAGAGAACAGATAATGCCATGAAGCCACGTGGCAAAACACAGATTCATAGGAATGGGTTGAATTAAGTCGTAAGAGCTAGTTCATAATGAGCCTGAGCCACAGACTATACAGTTTGTAATTAATATAAGCCTCTGTGTGTTTACTTGAGACTGAGTGGCTGCAGGGCCGGGAGGAACACAGGAAAACTTACAGCTACATTTGGCGCCCATGGGTGGTGGCAAGAGTTTCCACCTAAAACCTGAGAGAACTTAAGAAGAGATTCTAGAATGGAGCTAAAACCAGCTTCCTAGTTGTGTCTCTCAAGTGAGCCGTGATTCAGAGATGCCTCAGAGTGCAGGCTTGAGCTACAGCATGGCAGATTCAGGGTGTGTGGGCTTGACCTACAGCATGGCAGATTCCTGCCACACTACACAGAGGCATCTCCAAGCCGTGCAGCACACTGCATGGCAGATTTAGCTTTTACTAGTACTGACAAGGAAAATGTTTCTGGGCTCCATGCTGCTTGATGGAGGCATAGACCCACTGTTTCCCAGAGTTGGCAGTGAGCATGGCTCCCAGAGCTGGTGGTAAATGTACCTCCACCATGGTGGGAAGCCAAACTGGGCAGAGCCAGCAGCCAGGCTGCTGCCACGTTCATCCTAGCCACACCGCAGTTTAAAGCAATGGTCAGAAAATGATTAGGTACACAATAAAACAGATTCAGATGGGAAAAAACCTCTAAATGGGTTACACTGTGTTTAAAAATATATGTAGGCTTGGAAAAGAGGAAAAGGAATATAGGCAGTTATATAAAGAAATATATAGTTTTAAAAAATAAAGTCTTTAAAGAGACAGTAAAAATAATATATAAGTTTAGCCATGTAAAGATAGAGATTACAGAGTCTGGATAATACTGCATATTATTGTTGTTGTCTTTGGGATTTTTTTTAACTGCTATGAGATGTTTAATTGTAAAGGCTGCTTGATTAAACCAACCTATATGTTTTAGAAATATCTTGATTCCCAAGGTTTAAGTCAGAAGATATGTTGTTTTGGAAAAGAGGTTCTGCTTTTGTTTCCACAGAAGATGAGAAGTTGTGGATTCCTTCCAGGTTAACATGGTTCCATCAGGGAAGACCCCCCTGAGGGGTCTCCAATGGAGTCTATGGCCCAGATGATCCAGCATCCAGAACAGCTTCAAAACAACTAGCTCAGATGATCCAGCCTCACAGACTACTCCAGTCAGGACTTGACCATAATCCTAAATTTTCTTGGGTCCCCATAAGACTACCAGTGCCCCCAGTCAACAGGAAGTAGTCTAGAAAACTGTCCCACATTCCCAAAAAATGGATTATTATCTTTGTTTAGAGGGTTGGTTACAAATTGTTATTGGTCATAGTCAATCTATTTTTAAAAGAAGAAAGGGGGTATGGTATAGAAATGTATGATATAGAAATGACAGGATAAAAGAGTAGATTGTTGAATCTACTTTAATCTAAAAAACAACTATTAATCTTACATATTTTACATTAGTATGAATTTTGGTTTATTGATACAAATTTAAAGTTAATTTTGTTATACTGTGTATACATATATGTATATATTTCTACTCCTGTTTAAAGTATTATGTTTATGCATCTCATTTAAAATTGAAATATATAATTAAGAAATACAGATTAATAGCCATCTATGATAATCAAATTTATAGTCAAGTTAGTTGTTTTCTAGATATACATAGATATATTTCAATTAGGTAGGTAATCTTCAAATACTTCAAAGACCTACAGAATATGGCATTTAAAATGTTTTAAGAACATAGACTTTTCTGAGCAGTGAGACACATCTGCTCCTGGCAGCACCAATTATTTCAAAGAGGATGATGGGCATTGAAGGAACTCCATATGGGTTTGCTTTCTTTATGGCAAAAGTTAGCCATTTGGGCAAGAAACTGCTCTTCCCTGGACTGCTTGACAATATATTGTATAAACTGGACATGCAGGACCCATAGGAGAGTGACCACTGAACTTTGCCAAATCAAGGAGAGATGGTCCTTCAGGTTCCTGCTTCACAGAAGAAACTGCCAGACATTCTACAGGACACAGAGGAAAATGACTGATGAACTCTGCCAATGATTGAGACAATCCTTCAAATTTCCTGCTTCACTCAAAAGTCTGCCAGAGACTCTAGACCTGTAGGCTGAAGATAGATGCCCCAATGTTGCAGAGGAAATTTGGATGACTATCCAGGCAGCCAGATGTCTCTGTCATTTCTATAATTATGGAAGTTGCTTGCAATGTACTTCCTGTTTACTTAGGTAATATTATATCCTTCTGGTGTCTTTAATGGAGTTGAAGACTAGATAGTTATAGTTTTTCTTAGTTATGACAAAAGGTAAATTAGATATAAAACTTTGACTCGCATAGATAGAATAGACGATAAAATATTTTCTTTAATTGTGCCAAATACAAATAAACTAGTCAGGCTGTGGTGGCGCATGCCTTTAATCTCAGCACTTGGGAGGCAGAGGTAGGTGGATCTCTGTGAGTTCGAGGTCAGCTTGTCTTGAAAAACCAATATATATATATATATATATATATATACTAGATATTATAACTGTAATTCTTGCTTGATAACTGTTTTGTTATATATAATTTTACTATGTTAAAGTTAAAACCCTCCTTTTTGATTAGACAGAAAAGGAGAAGAGCTGTGGGATGTCCTTCTGTATGCTGTGAATATGTGTTGCTCCCATTGGTTAATAAATAAAGCTGCATTGGTCTATGGCAGGGCAGTTTAGTGGCAGTCAGGAAATCCAAGAAAGATAGAGAGGGAAGAAAGGCAGAGTCAGAGGAGCTGCTTCAAGCCACTACCAGGAGAAGCAAGATGTGAGAGAACAGATAATGCCACAAAGCCATGTGGTAAAACATAGATTAGTATACATGGGTTAATTTAAAATGAAATTAGCTAGCAAGAAACCTAAGCCACAGGTCATACCGTTTGTAAATAATATAAGCCTCTGTGTGTTTACTTGGGACTGAGTGGCTGTGGGACCAGGCAGGACACAAGAAAACTTTCAGCTACAACTAGTGGCAGGGAAAGAGGGTCTTTTCTCTACCCAGCACTTGAGTGACATATGACTTTGACTCTGGGCATCTTCTGCTGTCTTTCTCTGAGAGGAAGACATCACAGGACATTCTGGTGGCTGTTGTCTCCCAATCAGAGAAAAGATGTGAATCTGAACACACGAGTCTCTGGGAGGATATTTCAGATTTGAGCCATAGCAGTGAATTAACAAAGTCTACGGCTGCCTGTGAGCACCTGAAACACAGGTGGATGTGGGGACTGGCTGCTCCTCTCTGCATGGCAGAACCTGCCTCCTTTAAAATGATTAGTCTCTTGTGTACACTTCTAATGAGACAGTGGCACACAGACACAAAAGCACTGCTCTTCCTTCCTCTGGTTCAGGAGAAAGTAGTTCCAGGCTGTGCCTTTCGGAGTGGCCCCCGCTTCTCCACACTCAGTCCACCTGCAGCGCCCTGACAGACAGCACCTTCTTTTTGACCATCCTTGATTTGATGGCTTGCTTTTGAGTTCTTTTTAGTAGGTGTGGAAGAAAACAGTAAACCCCATATGTTCTCAAGTGTCTTTATTCTGCTCTTACACTTGATTTAAAAAGTTTTCATTTAGAGTAATTTTTTTTTAAGAAACTAGGGAGATGGCTCATTGGAAGAGTGCCTATGGCCCAAGCACAGGACCTGAGTTCAATCCCTAGAGCCCACATAAAACAAGCCGGGCACAGGGCTGGAGAGATGGCTCAGAGGTTGGGAGCGCTTGCTCCTCCTGCAAAACACCAGAGTTTGGTTCCCAGCACATATACCAAGTGTCTCACAACTGCCTGTAACTCCAACTTCAGGGGACTCAGTGCTATCTTCTGGTCTTCACAAATAACCGCATGTGTGTAAGCGGACATTTCCTGTTCCAACTGCCTGGTCCCAAATAACCAACTCAGAGGCTTAATATTACTTATAAATGCTTTGCCGATAGTTCAGGCTTGTTACTAGCTAACTCTTATACTTAAATTAACCCATTTCTATTAATCTGTAGATAATGCTTATGGCTTTACCTATCCTCTAGCATGTCTTGCTTCCTGGGCAGCTGGCTGGCGTCTCTCTTGACTCCCCTGACTCCACCCTTCCCCCTCCCATCATTCTCTCTGTCTCAGGCTGTCTCACCCAATGCCCCGCTGTCAACCAATTAGTTTATATTAACAATGAACATAATCCACAGCACATGCATGTAGGCACAAACCACACATACACACACACACACACACACACTTGTAATTTTAGTGATGGATAGGCTATCACAGATGGATCCCTAGGACCCTTTGGCCGGCCGGTCTAGGCTTACTGGGAAGCTCCAGACCAGGGAGATACCCTGTCTTATACAACACCAGGTGAACAGCTCCTGAAGCCCAAAACCTGAAGTGGGTCTCCAGTCTCCACATTCCCAACGCACACACAAACGTGCACCCACACAATCATATACCTATACATATACACACACATACACATATATACACCTCCATACACATGCACACACACACATATAAACATGCACCCACATGATCCTGTACCCCATATACATATACACATACATGAAAATGCATACACAAAAGTCATTTTCTAGGCATTTTAGTGGCTCATGCTGATGCTCTCGGCACTGAGGCAGCAGGATTGCCAGCCTGGCTACACACAGTGACTTTTAGACAAGCCTGGGCCACAGTGTGAGAGTCCGTTTCTAAACGACAAAAGGAAATTTTCCCACAGAACCATTAAGTTTTGCCTCTCATTATATTATAATTAAAACACTAAATATACAGAATAAAGCATCAAGACAGAAATACAGAGTCACATAAAAGGCAGGTCACCAGAAAAACAGCTCATTTGTCAACTGAAGTTTGAAAAGCCAGGAGAGCTTGGAATGGTGGGTTTCAGGTTCTGAAAGATAACAACTGCCGACCCAGACCACTGTCCTGGCAAAGCTCTGTCACAACCAAAGGAAAGATAAAAACTTTCCATTATGAAAACTGACTCAAGGACTTGTTCGCTACCTACAGAAGATCCTTGAAGGAATCCTTCAGACCGAAGTGAAAAATAATCTATCCACGAGGCCATGGGAAAGAATAAACTGTACTAGGATAATAGTTAAGCAAGAAAAAACAAAATAATAATTAAAAAACTGGCAGGAATCAACACATGCCTTTCAGTAATAACTCTGAATATTAATGATATCAATTCCCCCAAGGAAAAGACTCAGAGGACAGGGCGGTGGTAGGGCACACCTTTAATTCCAGCACTCAGAGGCTGAGGCAGGTGGACCTCTGTGAGTTTGAGGCCAGTTTTGTTTTTAGAGTGAGTTCCAGGACACCCAGGACTACACAGAGAAGCCCTGTCTAAAAAAAAAAAGAACGAAAGAAAGAAAGACACAGAGGAATAGACTAGATTTAAAAAAAAAAAAAAAAAAAAGCAGGCACCATCTGTTTGTCGCCTCCAGGAAGTGCACCTTATCACAAAAGACAGACATCACTGTAGGGCGAAAGACTTTAAAAATGTATTCTAAGCAAATGGACCCAGGAAACCAGCAGGTGCTGCTGCTCTAATATCCGTCAAAATAGGCTTCAATCCAGAGCCAGTGGGAAGAGAGAAAGCATCTTTACACAGACTAAGGGAACAATCCATCAAGAGGACTTTACAATTCTAAACAGGTAGACTCCAAATACAGGTGCACTCAATTTCACAAAACAAGTACTACTAGATGTAAAGTCACATATTAACGTCAGCACAATATAGTCAAACCTACTACTTTGTCAGCCGATTTAAAAATACATTTTTTAAAAAAAGTGGTATGAATGGAAACAGATGGACAATGCCATTCCCTGAAGACATGGGCTCAATTCCGTGCATGGAATACCTCCCCAGGAGTTATTAGTTAGGGATGCCCCAAAGGTCTCCAAAACAACACAGGCTATTGCCGTGTCTCTGGGTTGCTCACCATTACCGTGTGTTAAGACCCCATGCTGAAGACACTGCATATGCTGGCTATGAGACGTGGAGAAATCAGTCTGGAACTGACTGAGAAACTTCCTGCATGCTGGATGGCGTTCTTCGTGCTGGCAGGTGCTGCGCAAGCCTCAGGTGAGACGGGACATCACAGGTCTTGCTCTATGCTGGCCCCTGCTGCATGCTGCAGTCCTGACTTACCAGGCGAAATGGGCCCGCAGCAGCGGTGGTGCAGCTGTTATGACAACCACTTCCTTTTTTTTTTTTTTTTTTTTTTGGTTTTTTGAGACAGGGTTTCTCTCTGTGTAGTTTTGGATCCTGTCCTGGATCTCGCTCTGTACACCAGGCTGGCCTCGAACTCACAGAGATCCACTTGGATCTGCCTTCCACGTACTGGGATTAAAGGTGTGCGCCACTGCTGCCCGCTGCCAGCCACTTTCTGATTGGCTTTGAGGGCTGCTCCACCAGAGGGAAAGCATGCCTGGTACTGTAAACCCAGTCAAAATCCAGTCTAGAGAGGTCAAAGGCCCTAGGGGACCGTCTACTACTGTTGTTTTGCTAAATGGTCATGTTGTGAAACTTCTAAATATTTATGTTTATACCCACAGATTAGTGCTGCTCCCTGGCCTGGACTGGAAAGACTTCATTTTACGGTGAGTCGCAGTTAGTGCAGACTCATGAGCGGTCTACATGCCGTGACGAGGTGATTGTGAGTTCTGTGGATGTTGATGTTCATCCTCCCCACAGGGCTCACAGAACATTGTGGAAGAGTGGAAGAAAGCCAGGGTGAAGAGTGAAGGAGCCAGGGGATGGATAAGGGTGCAGTGAACTACTGTCCGCTAATGTGATCATTACACTCACCAGCTCAAAGCAGCTGTGGTTCCCTGCACACGAGCAGCTCAGTCAGTGTCCAGCAGAGATGGGTGAGTGGTTCATGAGGCCATACCTCTAGCTGAGGAAACACTGGTAGTTAATGGCTGTTGAGGAAGAGAGTTGTTCTTCTTTGTGGAGCTGATGACTAGTAGGTTGCCCGTGCTCCCGTGGATGGCCCCCCAGCCCCCATGCATTCTGGCAGCACTAATTGGGCTCACTGAATTATAAAGACAAAGATAAGGAATAGGAGAAGGAGGAGATGAAGTTAGGAAGGGGATGTGTTGGGGGGCCTAGGACATGTTGGGAAAAATGGGAGTGGATATGATAAAAAAAAAACATTGCATACATATATGAAATTATCAAAGAACAAATAAATAAATAAGTAAATAAAAATCAGTCTCCCAGCTGAAAGGTTTTGTCCCTCCATGATCCTGGGGGTTGAATCTGGGGACAACTTTCTTTCATAGCTTGGTGTGCTGGCCAGTTTTATGTCAGCTTAACACAAGTCAGAGCTATCTGGGGAGAGGGAACTTCAATTAAGACCGTGCCCCCACCAGGTTGGCCTGTGGGCAAGTCTATGCGTGATAGATCTCAACTTAACAATGGGGCGTTTTCTTAATTGATGGTTGACGTGGGAAGGCCCATCTCCCTGTGGGCAGTGCCACTCCTGGACCGGTGGTCCTGGCTGCTATTAAGAAAGCAGGCTGGGCAAGCCATGGAAAGCAAGCCAATAATTAGTCCTCCACTGGCTCTGCATCAGTCTGCCTGTAGGTTCCTGCCCTGCTGGAGCCCCTGTTCCAACTTTCCTGGATGATGGGCTACAAGCTGTAAGATGAAATAAACCCTTTCCCCCACAACTTTTGTTTGTGTGTGTGTGTGTGTGTGTGTGTGTGTGTGTGTGTGTGTGTGTGAGATCACAGCAGTAGAAACCCTAAGACATTTGAGAAACTGAGGCACAGAAACCATGCCGTTTAGACTTTCTGGCTTGCATCATCAGAAACCAAGATAGGCTGACTGAAATGGAGTGAACGTTTGGGCAGGGATTGCTGAGAGCTGGGATGGCAGCCTTCTGAGCTAGCTGAAGAGTTTGGACCAGAACTAGAAGGGATCAGAGGGTGGAAACAAGAAACCAGTCTAGCAGCAGGCAGGTCTAGCCAGCCTCAGTCCTGCCAGAGTCATCGACACTCTATACAGATTTCCACTTACGGGAGGAAAATGCCAAGTGCCTGAGAAAGGAACCTCAGCCTGGCAACCCTGGACATGTTAGAGTTGCTGAACCTTGGGCCCCACCCTGGACTTACTGAGTTGAGAAGTGTGCACATTATCATTTCAAAACACATGGCACCACGCCCCTGGTCATCTTCCACATGGGGAGGAGCTGATAATCCTCAGCACATGGTACTCACAGAGGAAGCGAGTGGACTCTGAGAGCTCAAAACAGCAGTCCCTGAGCGCTGGCTGGCACAGGCCAGTCTTTGCCAGGCTTCCTCCCATCTTCACCCTTATTCTGTGGACAGACAATTCCTGCAGGCACCGGAACAGCCCCACCCCTATCCCAGTCTGTTGGATTTTTTTTTTCAGGGGCTGCTAACATCTGGAAGCCCTGAGAGAAGCTTTTCTGTAAAACCCTTGATCCTTTCTAGCTGCTGAAGGTTAGAAACCCCTTTTTTCTCGCGCCCTTATGTAACGTTTTGGACAATGGTGGCGTGTTAAAGCCAACAGCTGCTTTCTGTCCTTTTCTCAGTGTGCCTCTCTCACAGGGACAAGCTGTAGATTTCTTGCTATATTAAGGGGATGATAAAGATGAAAGTTTTGTATCTTGAATCCAGGTGCCAGGGACAAAGAAATAACCTTGCTCTGAAATGGAAAGGGGCGACACAAACGGAACTCCTCCTTTGTCACCCGGCCTTCCTTTGGCCAGGGCCCTGCACAGGAAGGACTACTGGGAAAATTCCCTGCCCCTCCTGGAAGTCCCCAAGCCCCACTGAGACTGGCAGAGGCTCTGGTGTCTGGTGAGGCTGGTGGGTCGCTATCCTTGGTCCTGAACCATCATTTAGTTAGGGCTGCAGATCACTTTCTCACTGAAATTGTAAGCAACAGAGAGGCATGATAAAAACTCCTCATTGTAGAGCTGGCCCCCAGACAGTCTGCCTCAGTGCGTCACTGAATTTCTTAATATGCAAAAGCCCAGGCCTACGGGTTTGACTCAGTTGATAAAGGGCTTCCTGGGGAAGTACAAGGGCCTGAGTTTGGATCCCCAGAACCCATGTGGAAATCAAGGTGTGGTGGTATGCCCTTTTAATTCCAGTCAGTGCTGGAGAGACAGAGACAAGAGAATCCCTAGAGGTCAGTGGCCAGACAGTCTAGCTAAATCTATGAACTTCAGTTTTACCAAGAGACCCTGTCCCCAAAAAGAAAGTAGAGAGCAACAGAAGACACTGACATCAACCTCTGGCCTCCAGATGCATGGTACACACACCTGTATCCATGTGCATATAGCTCCTGTAGTGTAACCCCAGAATCTCTGAGCAGGAGGTGCTGTTGGGAGTAGAGAAGCATAAGAAATACCTGTAGCCTCATCCATTTGCTTTTGAGAGAACATCTCAATGAGGTAGGGGAAAAGTTCCTGGTGGGCATTGAATTGGGTCAATGCTGACATTGAGAGAAGTATATGGCAGAGGTTTCAGAACAGAATTAATTAGACAGAAAGCTGGGGCCCTAGTGAGAGAACATTGGGAGATCTGAAAGCCAGGAAAAAAAATGAGAGGAAGCTATTTTTAAAGATGTAAGATTGAATTGCAGAGCAAGGCCTACATATCTGGAAATGGGCATTGGTGTCAAGTGTAATCCCAGCTCCCCTGAGGCAGGAAGACGCTTGAGTATTTGAGGCCAGCCTGGATTATATAGCAAGTTCCAGACCTGCCAAAGCAGGGAAGACACTGCCAAACAAACAAACAAACAAAAATCACCCATGAAACAAACAAAGAAGGAAAGATAAAGAAAGAATAGGCTTGAAAGAGAAAATGTATTAGGCAAAATTATAATGTTTAAATGGCTATAAAGAGATGTGCAGGATGGGCTGGAGAGATGGCTCAGCCGTTAAAGGCTAGGCTCACAACCAAAAATATAAGAGATGTGCAGGGCTGGAGAGATGGCTCAGTGGTTAAGAGAACTGACTGCTCTTCCAGAGGTCTTGAGTTCAATTCCCAGCAACCACATGATGGCTCACAACCACTTGTAATGAGATCTGGCGCCCTCTTCTGGCCTGCAAGGACACATGCAGGCAGAACACTGTATACATAATAAATAAATCTTGAGAGAGAGAGAGAGAGAGAGAGAGAGAGAGAGAGATGTGCAATTTGGCCATATGTGGTGGCATATACCTGTAATCTCAGTGCTTCAGAGGTGGAGGAGAGCATCCCTAACGTACATGCAAGCCCTTGAAGGGATCTATCATCCACACCTTTCCCAAGACAATGTCTCCCTAACTTACCCCAGACTGTCCAAAAAATGAAGTTTCTGTCTCTGTCTCCCAAATATTGGAATTGCAGGTCATCACCACTATGCAGGGCAGATCTGTGTCTTATTAGAATAAGCTCGATATCAAATGTGGTAAGGTCATTAGTCCATGAACAGCCCATTCCACTGACATCCTAAAATGTCCTAGCTGAGGGTCAGTAGGAGGGAGAAAGCACATGCTGGGCTCCGTATTTATGGGTTGATGCTTTATTTGGGGGAACGGTTGAGACAGGGTTTCTCTGTGTAACCCTGGCTGTCCTGAAACTTGCTCTGTAGGCCAGGCTGGCCTAAACTCACAGAAGTCTGCCTGCCTCTGCCTCCTGGGCCCAGGGATTAAAGGCATACTCCACCACCACCCAGGTATGGTCTGATGTTTAGCCTGAAAAATGACTATAAGAGAGCTTACCTTGAGTCATTTGTTAAACTACACATTGCTGTCATTTGGAATCTTCAATATATTTCACAGTAAATTTGTGTTAAAACAAAACAAAACAAAACAAAAAGAGCCAAATGACAGCACCAGGGTGTACTTTAGTCTTCCCAGAGTGGCCAGAGATGGTTTGGCAGGGATTAGCTCATTTGATACTGTAAATCTGGTGTAATGATGGGAAGCACATTTAACCTTTGAAGGTCCTATCTGGGATCTGCAATTGACTAATTTGTCCCTTAGAGAAAATCCTCCCCTTTCTCACCTCAGCTTTTATCATCAATGAAGTGGGTATCAGTAATGCTGTTGGAGAATGTTATAGACAATTTATTCACAACCTTCCTGAGGTGATTGATTTATTGGCCAACCTCAACCCAAGATATCGGAGATGTTCACAATCTGAACCGTTTCTCTTGGTATGTAAGGTGAGATATGGTTGGCAAGGGTCTGGGGTTCCTAGCTTCCTGTTGTATTATTGTTTTGTTTGTTTGGTGAACTAAGGGACTAATCCAGCCTAGACTAGCTTTAGGCTCATGTACAATAAGGAAAAATGACCACCTGCACTACAACCCTTACAAACCAGGCTTCTTCTCTTGAACAATAATTAGGGCTCTTGGACCACCAGCCCCAAATCATGACATGGAGACTTCTTATTAGTGATGAATGCTTGGCGTTAGTTTAGGCTTGCCCTAGTAGCTCTTATAACTTATTTTAACCTTCTCTTCATCTACATCTTGCCTTAGAGCTTTTTACCTTTCTTTCATTCTGTATGTACTGTGGAACAATCCTCTTGCACACTGTAAAGATTTGTCACTAGAATTGGTTTAATAAAATACTGATTGGCCAGTAGCCAGGCAGGAAGTATAGATAGGGCTTCCAAACTTAGAATGATGGGAAGGAGAAGGGTGGAGTCAAGAGTCATCAGCCAGACACAGAGGGAGCAGGAGATGAATGAGCCATGCTAATAAAGGTACCAACCATGTGGCAGAGTGTAAATAAGGAATATAGGTTAACTTAAAATGTAAGAACTAGTTAGTAATAAGCCTGAGATATTGACCAAGCACTTATAATTCATATTCAGCCTCTGAGTCAGTTATTTGGGACCAGTCAGTCGGGACAGGAAATGTCTGATTACATGTATGTCCTACTTTCCTCCTTCCCTGTGTCTGGCTGGCTGGCCCCTGGAGTCTCCCTCTCTATTCCACACTTGGGCACTTTCTCCCTGTGTATGTCTTCTTCTTCTTTTTTTTTTTTTTAAAGATTTATTTATTATGTATACAGTGTTCTGCCTGCATGTATGTCTGCAGGCCAGAAGAGGGCACCAGATCTCATTACAGATGGTTGTGAGCCACCATGTGGTTGCTGGGAATTAAACTCAGGACCTCTGGAGGAACAGTCAGTGCTCTGAACCTCTGAGCCATCTGTCCAGCCCCCTCCCTGTGTATTTCTTGCTATGCAGACTGGGTATTTCTTGCTGATTGGTACTATGGTTGCACTTGTGAATAAAGTTTCCTCAATACTTTTGCAAATCAGTGCAAGCCTTTATTTTAATTCCTTGGGTAAGAGGCCAAGAATCTGGAAACACCTGGCCCAGACCCTGACCACACTGGGTCAAGACGAGGTGCCTAGCTACAGCTAGCTCTACCTGTAATGACTCATCTCCCTGTTATACCAGCACCAGGGCTGGCAGGCAGCACCAAGTCCCATTGACTCAACACTTTGATACTCTGTAGGCAAAGAGCTTTGGAGATTATAGCCAACAGGGTATTTACATGGACTTAAAGTACCTTTCCGAAGATACTTATTAGTTGCAAAAAAAAGCCAAGTGTGGTGGCTCATGCCTGAAATCTCACAACTTGAAAGCCTAAGGTAACGGGAACTATGGGGGTCCAGCCCCTTGATAGTCCTTTCCCAGGGTCCAGGAAGAATCTACAACCAGCTGATAATCTAATCTTTGATGCTATGATATGAATCTATGTTCATGAAACTCTTTAGACCATACACTTTATTCTTCTGAGTCAGTTCTCTCTCTACACAGCTTCTATTCTGCTCTCATGTCTAGCTCCTTTCTTGACTGATTTCTCTCTACATGTATCTGCTGTCCCAAGTTCTATCTTAATTCTCTCATCTTAGTTCTGCCCCATCTAGGTTCTCATCCATCTAGTTCTTTCCCACATCAGCTCCTCTCCCATCTCCTTCTTTCTCGTCTTGTTCTTCCTTGTCTTGTTCTTCCCTATCTGGCTCTTCCTCATCTTCCACCTTGTTCCTCTAGTACTCTCTTCTAGCCCTTCAATCTAGTTCTTCCCCATCTCAATTCGCTCCTCTCCAGTTCTTACCCATCTAGTTCTTCCCATTCTCTTTTCTCTTCTCCAACCCTCCTCTGAAAATAAAACTGCATTTTATCCCTTTGGCCTTTATCTCTCCAATCTATCTCTGCTCCCGTTTCTGGCAGGGTGGGGGAAGTGTGTTCGGTCGCTAGGCAACTTGGCCAGGCAACTCCCGTCACAGCTAGATGTATCTGTAAGTAGGAACCCTTTAGTTCTGAGTTAATTGTTAAGGGTGGATCTAAAACTAGAGATAAGACTTTGGAAAGGAGAAAGTTAAGTTTAATTAGCACATCTGCCAGGCCTTCTCAAACAGATAGTCTGGATGCTTAAGTCTGTTCTTAGAGAGTACAGGGGTATCTCTGATCAGATACTTTCGTCCTTCCGGGGATGGTCCTGGCCGGATGTTGCTAATAACCATAATGACAGAAAGGCCTGAAATTAGGGATCCTGGCTGCGTTACTGCAGAGAAGGTTATCTAAATATTCCCTTAGTAGAGGGGAAATTGTGCCCAATGAATGATGGAAAAGCTACTATAGCACACAAGAAATTCATAGTAGGAAATGGGTGATAATCAAAAGCCAATATCACCAAGACTCCTCGAGCCTCAGCTTGACCTCTGGAAGGCCCTTGGCTTCTTCCAAGTATTAGCTTGTCATAATCAGCTGAAATCCTGCTTCATATATTTTTGCAACTTGCAGCATGAAGGCAGGGGAATCGAAAGTTACAGGATAGACTGGGCTATAAGGTGAGTTGCAATCCAGCCTGAGATACAGAGAAACCCGGTCTCAAAAACAAACAAAACAAAAACCACAAAGAGGAAAATAGTATCTTTACAGTGGAAAAATCTGCCAAATGTCCCTTACACAACTAAACAAAGTTAACAACATCAGTCATGTGACATCAATGTCATATACCTCCTGAGAAGACACAGTGAGATAGGCACAGCAGAAGGTCTGTAGCATTTTGAAACAGATGTATTTATGTGTAGAGGTATGTCTATGTGTGTGTGTGTCCAAGGAAGCCCGAAGAGGGTGTAGGATCCCTGGAACTGCAGTTACAGGCGATTGTGAGCTGTTAGATGTTGAGTTCTGGGAACCAAATTCAGGTCCTCTGAAAGAGCAGTTGGCACTTTGAATCACCGTGCCGTCTCTCCGGCCTCCTGTGGCTTTTTTTTTTTTTTTAAGTGTACAACCCAAATTCAACCATGAGGGAACATCGTACAAATCCAGACTGAGAGATACTCTGTAAATTATAGGATGGTGCCCATTAGAAGTATCAAGGTCATAAAGACCAAGGAGGAAAAAAAAAAACCAAAGAACTCTCCTAGACCATAGAACATTAAGGGGACATAAAACCTAAATGCAGTGCATGATGTTGGATTTGATCTTGAGCCAAAAGAAGAGCATCAGTAAGATAATTGGAAGCATTTAAACAAGATCAATTGATTGCTTAACAGCATTGTGTCGACATTAACTTCCTGTGTGGAGCATTCTGAGGCCCTGTCATGTTAACGTGTGGGAATGCTATGGGAAGGGCACACAGGACTCGTTGGTGCTGTTTGTGTAGGGTATTGTTAAGCCTGACATTGTTTCAAAATTCAAACTTACCAAGCTTAAAATAAAATAAAATAAAATAAAATTCATTGGTACTAAAATGGCATAATGCCCAGAGGTGGTGATGCATGCCTTTAATCCCTGCACTGCTGTGGAATATTTGTTTACACTGGAAAGATGTGTCTCTGCCTAAGGCGCCTTCTGATTGGTTTAATAAAGAGCTAAATGGCCAATAGTTAGGCAGGAAAGACTAGGTGGGACTTCCAGGCAGAGAGAGAGAAACTGGTAGCAGGAAACTAGGCACACAATTTTGTCAGCAGACTCGGAACAATTCAGATGTGCCATACTAAGGAAAGGTAAAAGCCACATAACAAAATGTAGATTAACAGAGGCAGGTTAATTTGAGTTATAAGAGCATAAGCTAAAGGCCAAACTTTCATAATTAATAATAAGTCTCCATGTCGTTACCTGGGGGCTGGTGGTCCAAAGATAGTCCAATAAGAAAACTTGCTACACTGCACTCGGAAGGCAGAGGCAGGTAGATTTCTGGATTCGAGGCCAGCCTGATCTACACAGTGAGTTCCAGGACAGCCAGGGCTACCTAGAGAAATCCTGTCTCAAAACTTAAAACAAGGGGCTGGAGAGATGGCTCAGAGGTTAAGAGCGTTGACTGCTCTTCCAGAGGTCCTGAGTTCAATTCCCAGCAACCACATGATGGCTCACAACCATGTATAATGAGATCTGGTGCCCTCTTCTGGCGTGACATGCAGACAGAACACTGTATCATTTATACATAAAAAATGAATAAATAAAATAAATCTTTAAAAAAACTTAAACAAACAACAACAAAAATTTCTAGAATGATACAATATAGTATTTGAATAAGACAATGAAAAAGTTACATGTACTCTTGTATTGCCTTTTGGGTAAGGTGATACACATTCAAACTATGGGCTTGAATTTACATAGGGATACACTTTGAAGACATGCAAGCATTGCAGTGGTTATGTTGGGAACAGGCAAAAAGCACCTTGCCTTCAGTCTTCAGACACCATTTTACCTGGAGGGTGAAGCAAAGTTCAGGTTCCCAGGCTCTAGGAGAGCTGGGAACCTTCCAATAGCTGACCCATCTCCTCCTTAAACCGTAGACAGAGTTGTTATGCATTTTTAGTTCTCTAGAAACATGGCTGTTCCTAACATCAGAAAGAACAAATGAATCTGATTGGCTGGACTGAAAGGCTTGCATTGTGTGTCGGTTGATAATGACGGAACACTCAAGGAAGCCCCTGATCTCTAAACCTTGATTGGTGAAAATTGTAACTCTAACTTGGCAACAAATGTTGATGATTTTTATGCTTAAATACTTGCTTCAACTGGCATTCAGGGCCACAGTTCAGCTCCCGAGTCTGTTCTGCAGCCCTGATCGATCAGCCCCCTCCCTTCCCCCTTCTTTTATGCTATTCTGCATTAAACCTTGCCTTGCGTTAACTTCTTGTGTCTGTTTGGGTTGTTTGGGAGCCACGGACCACAATGATTAGACCAGGAAAACGTACTGACAACTTAGCAGCTCAGATATTTATACTTTTCCTATTTCCTTTTTTTTTTTTTTCTGAGACAGGCTTTCTCTGTGTAGTTTTGGTGCCTGTCCTGGATCTTGCTCTGTAGACCAGGCTGGCCTCAAACTCACAGAGATCCGCCTGGCTCTGCCTCCCGAGTGCTGGGATTAAAGGCGTGCACCACCATTGTCTGGCCTGATTTCCTTTTTTGTAGTATTTGAGATGTTTGTTTGTTTTAGGTTATTTGTTTGTTTTTGTTTTGGGACATGTTTCACCAGGCTGGACTAGAACTCCTAGAACTGCCTGCCTCTGTCTCCCTAGTGCTGGGATTACAGGTGTGTGCCACCACTGCCTGCTTTGTTTGAGATTCTTTTTTAGTAACATGCATGTATCTCTAAGACACCACCTAACAGCTAGGCATCCTGGTACTTGTCAAGAAGCTGAGACAGAAGCGAATGGAATTGAAGGCCAGCCTGGGCCACATAGTGAGACCTTGTCTCAAAAAAACCAAATTGTTGAGTTGAGTGTGGTAGTATATGCTTGTAATCCTGGCACTTGGAGGTTGAGGCAGAAGAATATATCAAAGTGGAGGTCAGTTTGGTCTACATAACAAATTCCAGACCAGACAGAGGACTATATAGCAAGAAAAAAACGAAAACAAAAAAACAAAAAACCATAACAACAAACCCAACAAACCCATGTAAACAACCAACCAACCAACACCAATACCCCAATCAATAAGCCACTCGAATCTGTCTTGTAAATCTGGATCCATTCCACCAGAACTCCCTAGAACCAAGGGCCCTTCCCAAGCCACCCCTCCTCACCCTCAGAACACAAGCCATTGTGGTTAGAGTTCTTCCCAAAGACCTATTTCCATGGGAAATGAAGAACAAGAGATGACGGACGGGGTGGACACCTCGGTGGGGAGAAGTGCTTGTCCACTCAAGTCTGACCACCTGAGTTCAAACCCTAGAACCCGTGGTGGGAAGAGGGACTCTTCCTGAGAGTGGATCTCTGACCCACGACACTCACATGCAAATACACATTAATAATGACAGTAATAAATAAATCTGAACATTTTTAAAAAGAGAGACTATGAGAAGCACAAAGGCCAAAATATTGACTGATGATTAATTTGTTTCTTTTTTAGAAAAGGACCCTACTTCTCCAACTGAGTCCCCTTGCCCAGTCTTAATACATGGGGAGGTGCTTAGTCTTACTGCAACTTGATACGCCATGTTTTCCTAATAGTCGTAGGAGAGCTGCCCTTTCCTGGACATAGACGAAAGAGGAGGAGATTGGGGGTGGGAGGGGGAATGGGGGAGAGGGACTCCGAGGGGAGGGTGGGGGAGGGAGGTTGTGGCCGGGATATAAAATAAATAGATAAATTTAAAAAAAGATTTTTTAAAAAATTTCATGTTCATGGACCATGTGTGTGCAGTGCCCATAGAGGCCAGAGAGCGCATCAGATTCCCCTGGGATTGGAGTTACAGATGGTTCTCTATGTGGGTTCTGGGAACCAAATCTGTTTCCTCTGGAAGAGCAACCAGTGCCCTTAACTGCTGAGCCATCTCTCCAGCCTCGAATTCAATTCTTTAAGTCACTACCTGATTTCTATGTAAGATCCATAAATACTTTGAAAAACACAAACGAGAAAGGTATTTGTTTACTGACACAGAGTCTGGCTGTGCAGCCCTGGCTGGCCTGAACCTCGGTGCGTCATGTAGACCAGGTTGGCCTGGGACTCACTGCAATCTACCTAGCCCTGTCTCCCAAGTGCAGAGATTACAGTTGTGCACCACCACACCTGGTAGGATTTTTTTAAGTAAGTCCTCTCTATCGATAGGCAGTGTGCTACGTGGGTAAGTTTTCATCTGGGCTCCTCCATCTACCCTGTCAATTCTTAGCCTAGCACACTCCGCTCTCTCAACAGGATGGCACTCTGTAGCCCAAGCTGGCCCGGACCTTACTATATGCCCCAGGCTGGCCCTAAATTCACAGCAGTCCTCTCACTTCAGGCCTTCAGTGCTGGGGGTGTACGACTCCTGCCCCCGACCTGTAGGCTTGCTCTCTTGATCAATCCCAGAGGTCTTAGAAGCTGTGATCATGCTATTTTTTCTGTATTAATATTTGGATGTGGCTTTTCCTCAGCTTGTCCCCCATCCCTGATGCTGTCTCTGCTCAGTCCACTGGCGATGCTCCCCACTGTGGCTTTTATCTGATTTGTTGACTTTCTTCTTCTCTTTTTTAAAGTCTCACTTTCTTGTGGAATTTCTCTTCCATGTTGTGAATAAAAGACTATGTACTAAATGGGGAAAACAGAAAGAATTTCACCTAAAATCAGAGCATGACAAGGGTACCCATTCTCCACTGTGTGTATGTATGTATACACACACACACACACACACACACATATATACACATACATGTAATGTGTGTGTATATGTTATGTGGATGTGTTGCATGCTTTTTGTTTGTTTGTTTGTTTGTTTGTGTTTTGTTTTTAGACAGGCTCTCTGTGGGTAGCCCTGGCTGTCCTGGAACTCACTCTGTAGACCAGGCTGGCCTTGAACTCACAGAGATCTACCTGCCTCTGCCTCCTATGTGCTGGGATTAAAGGTGTGCCGAATGTTTGTGTGTAAATTCAGGTGTGAGCATGATACAGTATATATGTGATGTGGAGGTCGGAGGTCAGTAGGAGTGGGGAGATGTCAGTCCTCACCTTCCACCTTGTTTGAGGCAGTTTCTCTGTTGTTGGCTGCTGCTGCTGCTGCTGCTGCTGCATACACCAGGCTATCCAGCCCCAAAGCTTCTGCCACTGCCTGCCATCTCCCTGTAAGGGTGCTGGGGTTACGAACAACTCAAAACCAGCTACATCACCCAAACGTCCACCCCATCATGGGTGATAACCTCCACAGGCTCTCTACTAGGGTCTCACCTTCAGTTAGCCTTGCACCTCCCGCATAGCCTAGAACCTCCCAAGACCAGTACAACTGGGAGACATATTGTGAGAGAGTCTTGCTATGTAGCCTAGGCTGGCCGGGAACTAGCAACAATCCTCCTGCCTCAATCTCTTGAGTGCCGGGATTACAAGTGTGCAGTACCATGCTTGGGTTATTTTAATGTTAGCCTGACTTCCTAAGGGACACAATTGTGTCTTCTTAGCTTAATGGTTTGCCATTGATTTGGGCAGGGCTTGTGTTCAAACACGACTTTCACCCACTGCTGGCTGGATAGGGTGGACACAGTTCTTACTTAAAGTTCAGGGAGCTGATGAGTCAGCCGTGGCGTTTACATTCTCCTGAGCCAGCCCCAGGACTCCTGCACAAGCATTTCATTTCCTATTCAGTCAGAAACACATGCAAAGATTATCCAGATGTCTTATTCTAGCCTCGCCACTGTTTTCCTATTTGGTTTCTAGCTGAGTAGTCCCCTTCTCGCTGGAGCCACAGGCTGGGGCCAGCACAGCTGTGGGTTTCTACCTTTATTTCCTACTTCATTTGCTGCTTTCACAGACTGCTAACAAGCCTAAGCTTCCCACTCTCAATTCCGCCAAGCTGGCTTTCCCATCTTTTCCCAGGGGAAGGGTGAACACTGTCAAGCAAAATTGAGCAGAACAGAAGTCTGCAGATTTGTGCTGTTCTCACCCAAACTATCAGCCCTTCCCTTTGAACAAGCACCACTTACTTTGTGACTTACCTTTGGTTCATTTTCAGAGCCCTCAATTGGTTGTTTTTGATACTCCAAATAACCAGAGCTTAAAAACTGAGTGGAGGAGGCTGAAGAGATGGCTCAGTGGTTAAGAGGATTTGCTGCTCACTTGTGAGGACCAGAGATGGAATCCTGTTGTTTGCTTTCTTTACTCTTTTGAGGGGGCCCAGCTCCCAAATAAATGACACATGGAAGCTTAGTCTTAAATATGAATGCTCAGCCTTAGCTTGGCTTGTTTCTTGACAGCTTTTCTTAACTTTAAATTATCCCATCTGTATTTTGCCTCTGAGCTTTAACCTTTCTCTATTTTTGTATACCTTTTTTTCTTACTCCATTGCTGATTGTGAAGCTGGGTGGCTGGCCTCTGATGTTTTCCTCCTTCTCTGGCTACTAGATCTCTCCTTTCTCCCAGATTTCTCCTTCTATATCTTCTCTCTGCTTGCCAACCCCGCCTATCTTTTCTCCTGCCTTGCCATTGGCCATTCATCTCTTTATTAGACCATCAGATGTTTTAGATAGGCACAGTAACACTGCTTCACAGAGTTAAACAAATGAAACATAAACAAAAGTGACACACCTTAAAATAATATTCCCCAACAGAATCCCAGCACCCTTGGTAGACAGCTCACAAATGCCTGTAGCTTCAGCTCCAAGAAATCCATTTCCTTCGTCTGACCTACAAGAACACCTGTGCATACATGTCTGCATGTGCTCACAGAGGTACATACAAACATATACACACATACACACACACACATATACACATACACACACATATGAAATAAAATTAATTAAAACTAAGTGAAGAATTCTGGTTTCACATATAAGTTTGGAAATCATCCTAACTACACGTAAAAGCTGAGCAAACGAGAACATCAAGGTTTATGATGATAAATACAAGTAATCTCAGCACTTGGGAAGTGGTGGCTGAAGGATCAGGAGTTCAAAGTCATCCTGGGCTACATAGCAAATCTGAGACCAATCAGGCTACATAAGACCCTTCCTTGAAAGAAAGAAAGAGAGAGGGAGAGAGAGAGGGGGGGAGGGAGGAAGGAAGGAAGGAAAGAGGGGAGGAAGGAAGGAGGGAAGGAAAAAGAAAAATCAACAACTCATCACAGATCTGTGCAGAGAAAGAAATGAAGCCATAAGAGACTGGCAGACAGAGAAGCGTAGTTTAGGGAAGTAATGGAGCTTTAGGAACCAGTGCTGAGTCACCATGTCCTCCCCATCTCCCAAATTCTTGTTGTTATTGAGACAGGGTTTCTCTATGTAGCCCTGGCTGTACTGGAACTCACTATGTAGACCAGGCTGGCTTTGAACTCCCAGAGATCTGCCTGCCTCTGCCTCCGGAGTGCCGGGATTAAACATATGTATCACCACACATGACCTCCCCAAATCCTTAAGTAGGAACCCTAACTCTCAATGTGATGGGTGTTTGGGATGGGTGCATTTGATGGGGACGCTGGAGCTGGCTTTGTGGCTCTGCTACCTGATAAGGACACAGGAGAACTGAGGTCTGCTGCAAAGAGGAAATGGGTCCTCATCGAATACTGGATCTCTGGATCTCTTGAACTCTCTCACTTTCAGAACTGAAAAATAAGTATTTGTCAGTTAATCCACAAGTCTGTGATATTTTTGTTGCCGCAAAGTCAACAGACTCGAATATCCACAGAGGGTCAGGTCTGAGTATGTGAGAAAAATCCCACAACACAATTCCTTTTCTCCTTCTACTCTTTAAAAAAAAAAAACCAAAAACCAAAAAACAAAACTGACCTATTAATCACACACACACACACACACACACACACACACAAAACCATCTGAGGACCTATTAATCACACATGCACACACACACACACACACACACACACAAAACCATCTGAGGGACTCAGAAGTTCTGCATTCCACAGAAATTCAATTATTTCACCCCTCCAAAAAATGCTAAATATGACAGAAAAGAATGAAATCTCATATTTAATTTCATGTTCCAATTTGCAATTCATAATATTATTCCATTAGGGGTCATCATTCAAAATGTCTCCGTCTAAGAATGAATTATTATTTAACTACATGCTCAAGCTGTTCTTCAGAAGGACTCATTCATAATGTATCACAATATTCTCAGAAGGAGAATGTGGGTCATCACAGTGTTTCTTGGTTGCTTCTTGCTGTAGCTCTCCCAGCCAGTGTACTAAGAATTGGCACTAAATGTTCTTGGTCAGGGGAGAATCACCGGCCTGCCTACCCCAGGCACATTTACAGTGTTGGAACACAGAGACCTTCCCTCCCAATGCCTTGATTTCCAGATGAAGAGGTGGAGGCATAAGGATGTAAAGGTGCAGTTACAGCCAGATGTGGTGGTGCACACCTTTGTTCCTAGCACCTGGAAGGCCGAGGCAGCTTGATCTCTGTGAGTTTGAAGCCAGCCTGGTCTACAATGTGAGACCTTGCTTCAAAGGAAACAAATCAAAGCTACTGTTAATTTTGTGCTTGGGAAAGGTGATGGTTTGAAAGAAAATGCCCCCCCCCCAAAGGGAATAGCACTATTAGAAGTTTGGCCTTGTTGGAGGAAGTGTGTCACTGTGGGGGTGGGCTTTGAGGTCTATGCTGAAGCTACTCCTGGTGTTACAGTCTTCTCCTGCTGCCTTCTGATGAAGATGTAGCCAGCTCCATGCCTGCCTGCACACTGCCATGCTCCCCGACATGATGATAATGGACTGAACCTCTGAAACTGTAAATGAGCCACTCCAGTTAAATGTTTTCCTTATAAAAAGTTGCCGTGATCATGGTGTCTCTTACAGCAATAGAAACCCTAAGATGGGCTGGAGAGATGGCTCAGAGGTTAAGAGCACTGACTGCTTCTCCAGAGGTCCTGAGTTCAATTCCCAGCAACCACATGGTGGCTCACAACCATCTGTAATGAGATCTGGTGCCCTCTTCTGGCCTGCAGATATACATGCAGGCAGAACTCTGTAAACATAATAAATAAATAAATCTTTTTTTTTTTTAAAAAAAAAGGGGGGGGGGTTGGGGGATTTAGCTCAGTGGTAGAGCGCTTGCCTAGCAAGCACAAGGCCCTGGGTTTGGTCCTCAGCTCCAGAAAAAAAAAATCTTAAAAAAAATTAAAAAGAAAAAAGAAACCCTAAGACAGACATCATCCCTCTTGCCAGCACCATCACTTGAAGCCCTGATCCTGGGAGGGGAAAAGGAAGTGGAGATGATGTTATAGTCACTCGGCCATCGCCTCAGCACAGGAATTATTTAGTCATATTAGCATCCTCCCACTGAGGCAGGAACTGTGTGTCTTCTCTCCACTAACCCATTTGAAAAGTAGAGGAGACTATCTGGCAAAGCCCTCCCACCCCCCCATGTTGAGTGTGGGTCCCTCTTTATCTCTCATCCCAATTCTCTGTCTCTGCCTGTTCCTGGACAATAGGTGCTGCGAAGTGAGTTCCTTGTGTAGCTTCCGGCTTTACCTGGGTGGCTGTGCCCAGTCATTGCCTCACAACCATGTTGTAGTTAACAACAAGCCCCAACTGCATGTATTCCTGGGCACTATGACATTGGAACCCTGCCTGATGGCTTGCATAGAAAATGCACTGTGTAACAGCAGCCCCTTCAAACGCCTCTACATCGACAGTTTCTCAACACCATCTTGCCCACAGCAGCTGAAACTTCAGTGGACCTAATAAATTCCCCCCACAGCAGCTGAAACTTCAGTGGATCTAATAAATTCCCCCCACAGCAGCTGAAACTTCAGTGGACCTAATAAATTCCCCTTCTGCCCTTTTTCTGTCTTGGTGAATTCACTCACTGCTTGCATTACCAGCCTGTCACCATGGCTCCTGATAAGACCTTAGTCTAAACCGACTCAGTGGTCATAGTATTCCATATTCTCTGTTCTGGTCGCTTTATAATATTTGGGGCATTTATGGCTACAACTTAGCACACAAAAGACTAGCTCAGGGTGTCCACACATGTCAGAAACCATCTAAAGCATCCAGGGGGTTGCTGGCATCAGCCTGACTTACTGCTATGTGTGACATCTCCCTTAAGAAATCTGCCCCAGAACATCCAAAACCTCTGTCCTATCAGAAACAGAACAACTTTTTGTTTGTGGTTTTTTGGGGTTTGTGTGTGTGTGTGTGTGTTGTTTTTGTTTGTTTTTGAAAGACAAGGTTTCTATGTGTATCCCTGACTGTCCTGGAACTCACTCTGTAGACCAGGCTGGCCTTGAACTCAGAGATTCACCTGCCTCTGCCTCCCAAGTGCTGAGATTAAAGGTGTGTGTCACCACTGCATGGCTCAGAACAGCCTCTGTTGCCATCTTGTGTCTCATAGGCATGTCCTAGCAATATGGACAGAAGAGGAGATTCCTGTGCCTTCCGACGCATGGTACCAGGTGGGGAGCGGTCCCCAGTCAGATAGACATAACTAGTACTGTGAAGTAGACACAACCACTCCGTGGGAATCTTGTTCAAACCACTTACTTTTCATCCTAAATTTTACCTTTGTCTATCATATTTGTATTTCTATATTCTTCCAGTCTAATTGCATCTCTTCTTAGGGCTTTGTATGCAGAAGTACAGTTGTGCTTGATTAGTTACATATCAAGGAATCCCAGAAGTGTATTTTGAGCCATTTTACCATTATGTATATATTGTCAAGCTGGGGGTCAGACCAAGAGATGCAGACTTTTTTCCATCCTTTAATATTATTAATGTTAGTGTGTGTGTGTGTGTGTGTGTGTGTGTGTGTGTGTGTGTGTGTAATCAAAAATTTCCTATCCCATCTGCCTGTTCCCAAATACCTGGTGGCCACTTCCCAAATTACCACACAGAAGTTTATAGTAATTATAAATGCTCAGTCAATAGCTCAGGCTTATTATTAACTAGCTCTTACATTATAAGTTAACCCATAATCCTTATTTATCTCCTGGCACATTCATCTCCTGCTTCCTCTGTGTCTGACTGGTGACTCCTGACTCTGCCTTCCTTCTTCCCATCATTCTCAGTTTGGCTTTCCCACCTAACTTCCTGCCCAGCTACTGGCCTGTCAGCATTTTATTGACCAATGAGAGTAATATATATTCATAGTGTAGAAAAGGATTGTTCCACAGTGTGTGTGTGTGTGTGTGTGTGTGTGTGTGTGTGTGTGTGTGTGTGTACATGTACATCTGTGGGCACCCTTGTATGGAAGTCAGAAAACAACTTCTGAGAGTTGGTTTTCTCCTGTCATGTGGGTCTCAGGGATCAAACTCAGACCGTCAGGCTCGGCAGCAAGTTCCTTTACCCAGTGAGTCATCGTGATAGCCTTATTTTTGTTTCATTTGTTTTTATAAGACAATGTCTTCTTCTGTAGCCCAGGCTGGCCTTGAGCTTGTGGCAATCCTCCTGCTCCAGTCCCCCAAGTACTGGAGTACAGGTGTATGCCACCATGCCCAGCTGTTTCCACTCTTGATCTTGAAGTAGCAAAGGTCCATCACCCCTGGTGACTGTAGCTCAGGTATTTCATCACCATATGTGATGGTGAAATAGTCTTGGATTGAACACTTGGTCTCCAACTGAGGGTGCTGTTAGGGAGGCTCAGGAGATGTGGCCTCACTGGAGGAAATATGTCACCAGAGGCCAGCTTTGAGAATGTAAAAATGCATACCATTTCAGATTCCCTCTCTTTGCTTCCAGTTGCTGCTCCAGCCACCATGCCATCTGCTGCCATGCTTCCCCCATGCCATCATGGATGTGGCTTCTTTACCCCTCTGGAACCACAAGCCCAAATAAACCCTTCCTTCTACAAGCTGCCATGGTCATGATGTTTATCACAGCAATAGAGAAGTAACCAATACACCATCCTTGTCTTATACTTCCCAATGTCTTCCAAACTGGGTGAAAAGGTAAATTGTTTTAGAGTCCTTGCTAGGGTCTCCTATCAATTCACAAAGCTTCTTAGGGTGCAACATTGAGGATTTTATCTTCACTGATATCCTTTCTATCTCTCATTTCTTTTTTTTCTTTCTAAACAAAATTTATTTTTATTATTTTTTCTTTTATTTTAAACTTGTGTGTGTGGGGGGGAAGTGTCTGCATGTGTGTGAACATGTGTATGTCCACACATCCGTGTATGCATGTGTGGAGGCCAGAGGTAAGCATTAAGCATCTTTTTCTATTGTGCTGTACTGTATCAATTAACTTACATGTGGATGATGCCTGTGGGTGCACATAGCAAGTGTGGAGAGCTGAGAGGACAATCCATGAGACTGGTTCTCGCTATCTACTGTTAAGTGTGCTCGGGTATTTAAGTGAGGTCATCAGTCCTTTAGCAACTAAGCCATCTCACTGGCCTTTGACCCTATGTTTTGAGACAGGGTCTCTCGCCAAACCAGGAGCTCATTGACTGGGGTAGACTGGCTAGCCCCTCTCCCCCATCCTCCTGTCTTTACCTCCCAGCACTAAGATTACAGCTGCATGCAACCACACCCAGCTTTTTATTTCATGACGGGGATTCAAACTCAGGTCCTCACACTTGCATAGCAAGCACCTGCCACTGTGCTGCCTCTCTAGCTCCTGACCTCATTTCTTAACAACCATTTATTCATCTTCATCCTGTAGGCGTGGATCCCTTGACTTGTCGTTTTCTTTTCCTCCTTTGCCAAGCTCCACCAACACTTGCTTGGCACAGCCATATCTGAATGGAATGGCAGAAGTCATAAAGTCAGCACAGCTGCTTGACAAAGATCCAGCAAAGCTGAGCCACGTGATGGCTGCCATGTCACCTTTGGTTTTCATCTCTACCTGTTACATACTTGTGGCATTTTTAATATTTGTACAATTTGGGGATATTGGGTTGATGGAAAATTCCTTATGAATCATTTATGTCTTCTCCCAGGAATGCTGCTTCTAAGCTTCCCCAGGAAAGTCCTGAACATACTATTCCCCCCAACACACACACTTTTAGAGAGATATCTTTATCTACTTGAAGGTCTTCCTTCCGCCTTGGAGGTGTGACACATAAGCAGAGGTCTCTTCATGAAGTTATGAGACATTCTTGAAACATCTGTCCCTGTACTTACACTGGAACAAGATATTCAAAACAAAGTAAATTCAAAAAGGTCAACAAGATCCGGTGGGTTAGAGGAACTGTCCACAGTTCAGATTATATGCCTCTTTCCACTGTACACTGAGACAACTATATGGCATACAACTCTGCCCTACACAGAGACATATTGATGAGCAAAGTATGGCGTGGAAAGATGGTAAAAGTATGAGCTGTCAGGACCTCCCTGTCTTAGAACAGTTAGCTCATGCAGAGCCACTATAATGTCATATGACCAAGGAACAACAGATTGCCAGGATTAGACATATAGACAAATTCTATAAAGATGTAAATGTGAACATTGATTGTATTATGCCAGAATTTGAATAACAACCGCAGCAGTTTTGGTCTGAGGATTTTTTTCTGGGCACTCTGACCACTAAGAATTAATAATACACTGCTTGAGACATGGCAAAATGCTTAGGGTGGTTGAAGATTTTTGTTTTGGTCTAGTGTCCTTGAAGCAACCAAAGCTACCAGCCTGAGAACAGGCTATAATATCCCTCTAGATTCTCAAAAATTGGTTTATAGGGTTAATGAGTAAAAATGATAATTCTGTTTATTAATGATGTCAGAACTTGAGGAAAAATGATTGGAAATGATAACTCTGTTCTGTCATAGTTTATTAATGATGGCTAAAAGATGAGCAAAAGGAAGTGAAACACATGTCCAAAAACAAAAATGATATGATCTATGTTTTGGAACATCATGAGTGTATCCCTGCTTACTAAATTCTGTATAAATAAGCACTCTGACTGCTAGTCAGTCAGGTTGCAAGATTTTCCCAACCACCATGGCCTGACTCATTTCCTTCCCCGCCGACTCCTGGCTCACTTCCTTCCCCACCAACTCCTTACACTCTCTGCAGGACCCATCCACCGCTGGGGATGGCTCCTGGCACTTGCTGTTTCAGTATGACTTTCCCCGGTGGGAATGACTCTGAGGTCAGTGGTTTGTGGCTCTGAGAGCCCAACCTTGTCTAGCACTTTCCCATCTTCATTCAGTTGGTACAAGGAACAAGGGATGAGAGTTTGTTTCTCGTTTATGGATTGAATGGGCCTTGGGACATTGGGTTCATCATTTCTAAATTCTACCAACAGCTTTTACCTCTAGTGACCCATCATGACTGTTCAGGAATCAAAAATTTATCCATCTTGCCCTTTTATCCTTTCTCTACTAAGGCACAATGTGGAAGCCAGAGATCTGGGGAGTCGGGGGCTTTTCTTTTTACCGGAACAGGAGATTGAATTCGGGCCTTGTATTTGCTAGGCAAGTACTCTACCACTGAGTCAACCCCAGTGTCAGAGGCATTTTAATGAATCATGTTTGTCTGTGTACTACCTGGAGATAGCCAAGTTTAGAGAATAAGAGTCCTCCAGACTGCTAAACCTGTCCATCATCTACAAGGAGGTTAGGGGGAAATTGTAATTATATAAGGTGAGGGAGTATAGCCACATGATTGCTCTCACTGCCTAAAAGCCAGCTTTGTTTTTGCCAAACCAAGGATTGAACTCAGGGTCTTGAATATGCTAAGCAAGCACTCTACCACTGAGCTATATCTCCAGTTCTGGACTGCCTCACTTCTGACCAAATTACAAATATAAAAAAATATAAAAAATACCTGAGGGGTCCATAACTCGAAAAGTAATCACAGAGCTCTCTGAAAGCTATTATGTGCAGATAAATTTTATTTCAGTGCAAGTATACAGATCAAAATTAGCCAAAGCAAGAACAATGAGACCCTGCAAGGGTCCAGGTATAAAGCTTTTATTGTCCTCAGAACAGCATGCCCTCCCAATGTAGATGACAACATTGTGTATGGAGTATCGTCAACCAGAGAACATTACTTGAGCATCAGCCTTCAGGGTTTCTTGGGAGTTTCAAGACTCAGTATTTTTTTTTTTTTCCGATGCATAGATGCATCGTCGGGGACTCGAACCCGGCACCTCCGGGTCCAGAGGCAGAGACCCTAGCCTCCGCGCCACCGCTCGGGTTCAAGACTCAGTATTTTAATGAAAGGCTGAATCCATGTCATTCTTCAGCCCCAACCCTACGTCATGAAAGTTGGTTGATGTCACCTGGCCTAGAAGCCTACAGTGAATCATCATCAGTGTAAACTCTAGGGCTGAGGGAATAAAGAATAAAACCATGAAGGCTAGGTGAGGTAGAGCATGCCTTCAATCCCAGCATTTGAGAAAGGTAGAGGCAGGAAGATTGGGGATTTCAGAACAGTTTGTGCTTTATAGTGAGTTTTTAAAGCTGGCCTTGGCTATAAGACAGGAGGAGGAAGAGAGAAGAAGAAGAAGAAGAAGAAGAAGAAGAAGAAGAAGAAGAAGAAG
>CABHPQ010001949.1:48366-65521 GCA_902168405.1 Peromyscus aztecus
AGAAGAAGAAGAAGAAGAAGAAGAAGAAGAAGAAGAAGAAGAAGAAGAAGAAGAAGAAGAAGAAGAAGAAGAAGAAGAAGGAGAAAAAGAAGACCCACCACTATCAAAAAAAGGAAAGAAAATCTAAGGCTCAGATTCTCTACTTCATACCTTTTATCTGCTTATGCCTTACAAAGACAGATGAAAACAGCAGCTATACTGAGAGTATAGGGAGGGAGTAAACATATACGTGTTCTAATTCTTAAAATAATTGTGCAAAGTTGAATGTTTCTCAGTACAAAGTTTTGTTTTTTCATAAGATGGTGCAAGTGAGGCATGGTGACACATTCACCTACAATTTCCTGGGCAGCAGAGGAGACAGAAGGATCAGGACTTCAGGGCCAACCAGTGCTGCATGAGACCCTGTCTCAAAATAAAGTGATAGAGCTGGGCGTGGTGACTCACACCTGTAATCCTCGGAATCCTCGGGAAGCTGTAGGAGGGTTATGCAAGTCTGACACCAGCCTTAGTCACAGAGTAAGATCCTGTCTCCAAAAGATAGAAGAATTGATGGGCAGGGATAGTAGATAAGATATGCCAGGAGTGCAAGGACATACAAGTAGATCTGGGAGTCAAGACTTGTAAGAGTTGGGAGGGAGAACTATGTGTAGACCTGAGGACTGTCTCCAACAGTAATAAGAGCCAATACAGAAAGATGGGAAGGTGCCTGTCATCTTCAGGTGACAAGCAGTCCACTATGGGAAAGGGATGATCTAGGAGTGAATTATCAGACAGCAGAAGATTAGCAGCAGAATGCGGAGAAGGGGGAAATGCATGCAGGACCAACAAAGAATTCACAGCCCACAGAGGCAGACTACAAAGACAGGGAAATGGAGGACAGGGGGAGGAAACGGGAGTCCCTCACCCCTGTTGGCTGAGAATCTCACAAATAAGATCAGGAACCATGTTCCAGTCAAACAGCACCCTGACTTCCTTGGCACCATGTATACTATGTACAGTAAGAGTTCTTTTGACGCTTTTGTTTTGTTGACACAGTGTAGCTGTAAGTTTTCCTGTGTTCTGCCCGCCCCGTGGTCCCACAGCTCTTAAAAAACAATCACTCAGAGGATTATATTAATTACCAACTGTATGGCCTATGGCAGGCTTCTCGCTTTCATCTTAAATTAACCTATTTCTATGACTCTGTGTCACCACATGTTCTGTGGCTTTACCTGCCTCCCATTACATGTTGCTCCTTGGACAGTGGTTTGGCATCTCCTCTGCAAAGCAGGAAGCTGAAGGACCATTTCATCTTGTTTTGGCAAAATTCAGTGGCCATTTTCCCACGGGTCCTGTATGTCCAGTCTATACAACATATTATAACGCAGTCCAGGCAAGACCAGTTTCTTGCCCAAATAGCTACTTTTGCCATAAAGAAAGCAAACTCCATATGGAATTTCTTCGATGCCCATCATCCTCTTTGAAGTAATTGGTGCTGCCAGGAGCAGACATGTCTCACTGTCCAGAAAAGTCTATGTTCTTAAAACATTTTAAAATTTTAAATTTAAAAACATTTAAAATCTGTAGGTCTTTAAAGCATTTGAAGATTATCTAATTGAAATATATCTATGTATACTTAAAAAACTTAATTAACATGACTATAAGTTTGATTATCATAAATGACTATTAATCTGTATTTTTAATTATATTTTACAATTTTAAATGAATTGCATAAACATAATACCTTAAACAAGAGTAGAAATATACATACAGTATAACAAAATTAACTTTAAATTTGTATCAATAAACTAAAATCTATAGCAATTTAAAATATTTCAAACGAGTTGTTGCTTTTTAAAATTAGATTCAATAATCTACTCTTTTATCCTATCATATCTATATCCTACATTTCTATATCATGTCCCCCTTTCTTCTTTTAGAAAGAGATTGACTATGACCAAAAACAATTTGTAACCAATCTCCTAAACAAAGACAAATATCCATAATCCATTTTGGGAGAATGTGGGTGTAGTGTTCTTGGCTGCTTCCTGCTGATTGGGGGCACTGTTAATCTTATGGGGAATCCTGAGAAAATTCAGAATTATAGTTAAATCTTGACTGTAGTAGTCTGTGAGGCTGGAACATCTCAGCCAGTTGCTTTGAAGCTGTTTTGGATGTTGGATTATCTGGGCCATGGCTGTCATCAGAGACCTTTCAGGGGGTCTTGATTGATCAAACCATATTATCCTGGAAGCAATCCACAGGTTCTCATCTTCTGTGGAAACAAAAGCAAAACCTCTTTTCCAAAGCAAAGTATCCTTAGACACAAATTTTGAAGTCAAGACACTTTTAAAATACACACATTGGTTTAACTTAGTAGCCCCTACAATCAAATGTCTCTCTGCGGTTAAAAATCCCAAAAACAATATAATATGGAATATCCAGATTCTTTGTGTAATTTCTATCCTTACACGGCTTAACTTTTGTATTATTCTTACTGTCTCTTTAAAGACTTTATTTTTTTAAACTATTTCTTTATATAACTGCCTGTACTCCTTTTCCTCTTTTCCAAGCCTATATATGTTTTTAAACACAGTGTAACCCATTTAGAGGTTTTTTCCCATCTGAATCTGTTTTATTGTGTATCTAATCATTTTTTGACCATTGCTTTAAATTGCGGTGTGGCTAGGATGAACACGGCAGCAGCCTGGCTGCTGGCTCCGCCCCATTTGGCTTCCCAACGTGGTGGAGGTACATTTACCACCAGCTCTGGGAGCCATGCTCACTGCCAACTCTGGGAAACAGTGGGTCTATGCCTCCATCAAGCAGCATGGAGCCCAGAAACCTTTTGTCAGTACTAATAAAAGCTAAATCTGCCATGCAGTGTGCTGCACAGCTTGGAGATGCCTCTGTGTACTGTGGCGGGAATCTGCCATGCTGTAGGTCAAGCCCACAAACCAGGAACCCACCATACCGTTAGCGCAAGCACTCACACCATGGCGTTTCTGTGTCACAGCTGGCCTGAGAGACACCACTAGGAAGCTTTTTAAGCTCTGTTTTAGAATCTTTAAAGCTTTCTTAGCTTTTGGGGAGAAATTCTTGCTACCACATCTGGGTGCCAAAATGTAGCTGTAAGTTTCTCTGGTACCACCCAGCCCCGCTTATAAAATAATCACTCAGAGGCTTAATATTAATTGCAAATTATATGGCTCTGCCTTTCTTCTTCCTGTCTCTCTCTTGGATTTCCTGCCTGGGTATAACATGACTTGCCATAGGCCAGAGCAGCTTCTTTATTAACCAATCATAGCAATACATATTCACAACATACAGAAAGACATCCCACAGCACCACAGGGCTTCACATAGACCAGGGTAGCTCTATGTTGATATGTAGCTGAGGATGACTTTGAACTCCTGATTCTCCTGCCTCCACCTGAGATTATAGGCATGTGTGTTGCCATGCCAATCTGACATATGTTTATCAGCCTGTAAACCTGTGTAGTACACTGTGAAGTTATGTCCCCAGAAAAAGCCAAAGCCCACTATGAACCTAACTTCCAAAAGAAATCTTCTTATCAGTAGTTTTCAACCTTCCTAATGTTGAGACCTTTAATACAGTTCCTCATGTTGTGGTGACCCCCAGCCATAAAGTGATTCTTGCTACTACTTTACAACTGTGATTTTGCTACTGTTAGGAACTGCAATGTAAACATTTTCTTGGAGATAGAGGTTTGCCAGAAGGGTCGTGACCCACATGTTGAGAACCACTGGCTTAGATACTAAGTATATCTAACAGTCCCACCTAATCTTTTAAATTCTTTGAACAATGCAACTTGGGAGGCCAAAGTCTGTCTGTCTGCCTGTCTGTCTGTCTGTCTGTCTGTCTCTCTCTCTCTCTCTCACACACACACACACACACACACACGCACACGCACACGCACACGCACACGCACACGCACACATCATTATTAAAACAGTTACATGCGACTTAAGTCTCTCTCTAGAAGTCTGCACTCAATCCAGGGCATGTACTACTTTCCTTTTCTTCTGTGTTTCTCTTTCCCTCTCAACGTCCATACTGACACCCACATTAAAACCCTTTTCTTAATAAATTTCAACTTCGGTCATGTTAACTTATCCTGCAGTTCTTTTCTGGGGTATAAGTCAACAACCTGGCTTCATCGTCACCAGGAATGGTGGCCTCAGCGGCTTGGGAGGCTGAGATAGGGGACATGCCAACTCAAGACCTGCCTGGGCTATAAAGAATTCTCATTTCACCCGAGTAGAGTACGGCTAAACCATACTAAACACTCCTTGGCTCATCTGAAGAGAAGACCTCAGGCTGCAGGTAGCCTGTGTCTCCTGTTCATGATACAACCTATAGAAAGGATAAAGTGGAAATCAACCCCGAAAAAATGAAAGTCATGTGACTGAGGAATGAGTGCCAGGTAAGAACTGGTGCTTCTCAAAAGAGGGAATGGCCAATCGAGCTGAGAAGCTGTTCTTCATGACCACTAGGCATCAGAGACATGCAAACCAGAGCAACGCAGCACTCTGACACCAGAACAAAGGAAAGGCTCTAAATGCAGGCGACACCAACCATCAGATCGGACCCAAGATGCAGGCGGCTATGACGATTAGCAGAAACCGCTTTCATTTGGATTGAAACTAAAGTATCCATACCTCACACACCAGCAATTTCTTCCTAAATTTACACATTCAGCAGGACGCATTTATAGGTTTGCACCCCCACCCCCCAAATCTGCGTAAGAATGTTTAACATTCACAAACTGAGAAAGACTCAAATGGCCAATAAATAGACTGACTTAGGGTCACACAGTTGGTGCCTAGAATAATAAGCAATCTGTAGACCTCACAAAATATTGAACAAATGAAAAGACACAAGATCCAATTTGTGATTCTACATGTCTAATGATGAAAACCAGCTAATTAATGCCTTGAGAAGAGAGAACCCACTGCAGAAAGAGTGACTGGAAAAGGAGATCTCGGGACGCCATATTGTAGTGTCACACTTGACCCAAATGCTGGTTAAATAGGTGTGTCCCATTTATGAATAGTCACAGAACTTTGTACTGACAGTTGGCACTTATCTGTGTCGGTATTATGCTTCAATAAAAATGTTTGTGAAAGTAGCCAAGGTGATGAGTCCAGTGCTTGGATGCACCATCCCACGCTGAGCTGAGTGAGAGACTCTTGGAACAAAACACATTGCTGAGTCAAAAAAAGAAAAAGGTGATGTGTTTTCTCAATTCACAGATGCAGTTTCTACTGACTGTTTTCTCAGACACAGGGTCTTACGATGTTGCCCAGACTAGTCATGGGCTCCGGGGCTCAAGCGATCCTCCTGCCTCAGCCTCTGAGTAGCTGGGGCTGTGGGCCTTCTCCTTTGTATCTAGCTTCATTTCAAGATGCTGAGACTGAACGAGGAGCTTCTAAAGCTCTGGGAAAGAAAGAGTCTACTCCAAAGAAACTGGGCGGACTGCGATCACCCCCTCTGTGCTTAGTCAGATACTAAAGTAACTTCCTGTGTCGCTCTGTGGCAGGGCTAGTTAAACCGTGGGGTCGCTTTGAAACCCGGTGTTTTAAGCGCAGCTGCTCTGAAGCTCTCTAAAAGCCAAGCACTGTGATACCGTTGTCGCAAGCTTGGGATGAGAAGGGCATTGAAGAGTCCTATAGGTTGTCACTTCTAAGAAGATAAACGTTGGTAATCAGAACCCACACAAAAAACAAAAGCTCCTTGGGACCCTGAACAATTTTCTTAGGAGAAAAGGGCTATTTGAGAACTCTAGTATTGATTAGGGTCACTCTTCCTGTGACCTTGGATGAAGCCATCATTTTACAGTCCCAAGCACTTGTGAGTCTCTGACTGGGACTAGTTTATTGGCTCTCTTAGCTCCTCCTACTTTTATTCTTTTAAATTTTTCTCTTAATCAATTTTTCCTTTGAAAACTATTTTGTAATTTACGTTTCATCCAGCATTGTATTTTATTCCCACTGTAAAGGTAAATTCACCGGGTGAACTTCGGGTTTTCCCCTGAGGTGGCTTGAAACAAATGCATCCTTTTCTCAAATTTAAGCTGACGCTGGGGGGCCTTGACTCTGAGGCCCAGCAGGAAGTCGGACAAACTGCAAGGCCCCTCAGCCATATCTGCTGAAGAGAGATCCACACAGGCAGCCATGCGTCTGAAGATCCTTGACAAAGATAACCCAGCTGAGGTAAAGTCAACACAGTGCCTCCTCACGGCCAGGAACGCGTCGACCAGTTAGAGAACACTCTGTGGTGTAAGGCTGCACGAAGGCTCCAATAATCCCAACAGAACGGAATGTTTGAAGTGACAGACACTAGAAAGGCCTTGTTAGGAAGCCTGCTAATGGGTGAGCGGTATTTGGATACCTAGTGCCTCGTGGCAGTGGGAGAGAAAACAGAGGCCCAAAGCAAATTCCAACAATAGTGTCTAGTGTGCACGCTGAGGCCACCAGAAGCTCATTGTCCTTACAGACAAACCCTCTGATGCTGGCGTGAACATCAAGATTGCAAACTGTGGCTTCAACAGCAAATGTGTCTTCTACAACAAGCTGGCTGCTGCTTTCTGAGACAGCCTGGCATTCTCCTAAAGCAGCTGCACAGAGCCTGGGACTTACATGCACTGGTAAGTGGGGTTCCCACCTTCTGACCTCCAGAGGTTCAGGGAATTGCCAGAGAGGAGCTAAGCAGGAGACATGGCATCTGTCCTATGTAGCTCTGGTGAGAAGAATACATTCAAAGATCAACTCATTTATTCTCAGTCCCAGTGAGGAGAACACTGCGATGGACCCATTGATAAATGTGGGTCACCAAGGTGAGGAACTGAAGCAGTATGTCGGGGGCACATCCCGTCTTTAAGGTTACAGACAGGACTTCGTAATGGGCTGGAAATTCGATGAGATAATGGCTTCCTATGTCTTCTCCTGAGCTCTTCTAAACTCTGAGCTGGACAGCTACCCTGGCACCTGAAGATGCAGCCCAGGTGATGGCACCAACAATAGCACATCTCCCCCAGCCCGTCAGGTACAACTCAGGCTGCCTGCTAACCTCGTGGGGTATGGTTTGAGCAGTCTGCCATCCATCTCTTATTGCTCCTCTTAGAATCCTCAGAGGAACAACACAGATCCCGAAGACGAGGAGATGGAGTGGAGGACAGCAGCCTGACTCTGCCTGCCAGCTCCAAGCCAGTCTGACAGAAATAAGACATCCCTCCCCTCCCACCCATCATCTCCCACCATCTCCTCTAGGAACAGTGGCCCTTCCACCAACGCACTTTACAACAGGAATCCCCCACTTGTGGGACAGCCAGCCTTGATGAAACATCCATTCAGGTTAGCAGGGCCTAGGATGCTCCATGGTGAACAACTGTGAGGTCTCCCTGCCCGGCACAGCTACAGTCCTCCCTGTGGTCTCTCCCTCCACCCAGATGGTAGCACAAGTGTCAGAGCTCCAGACAAACCAGCTTCCATGAGGTATGTCCAAAAGGAAATCCATCCCCATTGGGCAGCACAGACCTGTGCTGGCTAGTGATTCTGCCCAAAGGACCTGGCTACAGCCTTATCGTCTAAGAACTGGCCAAGATCACCAGGGGCCCAATCTTAGCTTCTTTAGGAAGTTCAGGTTCAACTGCACAGGAAGAAATCGCTGCTTCAAGGTTTCCAAAAGCAATATGCATGACTTTAAAGACGAACACGAAGTGACGATTCACACTCCTGGAGAAGTCAGGCGCTCACTGTATTTTGGGTAGAGAGGACATGGAGCTCCAGGGTCCAGGTGGGCTCTTTGCTGGCAACTGCAGCTGGCTAGTTCTGGCACCTCCCTGCATGGCAAGCTCTACGTGGCCTAATTTAGGGGTCTCTGGAATCTTTCCGTCCAACTCTCCATGGCCTGGAGGAGTGAACATCTCCTGGCCACGCCCCCTGCCATGCTGGAGCTTTCCCTGGCCTGCTGGGCTCAGTTTTCAATCGGTCTCAGTCTCTGTGGGAAAGAAAGGAGATGCTGTAAACTAAGATCCCAGCAGGAGAGTGCAAGACAGGAACAAGATGGGGGTTTGGGTCTTGCCAGGAGCCCCAGCACCATTTGCCTGGCAGGGATTGAGGTGGGCAGGGGGCAGGAAGATCTGCTAGAAAACCCTTCTGGGTGCTCTGAGCAGCTGAAAGCCAATGCCATCTTTCTTCCCATGTGTTTTTTTGGGGAGTGGAGACAGCATGTCTCTCTCTTGGGCCAGGGTTGCTCACTTTATGCATTCTAGGAGAGCCAGCATCTGAAGCACTGGCTACCTGTCCCTTTTTCATGCTGGTTATCATTAGCCAGGCCCTAGCAAGTCCACAGAATGTCTTGTCCCCACACTCCGGCCTCCATCTCTGTACCCCTTCTCTTCCTGACACTCTCAAGCCTCCGGGGCCTGGGGGACCAGTGGGCAAAGCCATCCCAGTCTGCTAATCTCAAAGCTGGCGTGGGAATTGGTCAACGTATTTCTTTGCTCTGGATGTTACCTTGAAACCTTAGAGGTCAGGCCAAGGGCTCCTCCAGTCAGTGATCTCTCAGAGGAGTCTGGGAGAAAAAGGCTGAGTTCCTGAAGCTGCTAAGGATGGCCCAGCATCCATCCTGCAGGCAGATTCTTTTAGGGATCAAATGCATAATATTTGGGAGGCCAGCAAACACATGGATTTCTCCCTTTGAAATTCACTGAGGCCAGTGAATTCCTATGATTATAAAATTATCAAATAGATTTACTTCTGTAGCCCTCATTTACACTATCAGAGAGACATTCCAAGTAAAAGAATTGCCTTCCTGAGAGAATTACCTTAAATAACATTTATTTGGATTTTTGGCTAAATATTATTGTCAACTAATGTTTTGTTGTTGCTGTTTTTTGAGACAGGGTCTTGTACAGTCTTGACTGTCCTGGAACTCACTGTGAAGACTAGGCTGGCTTCGAATTCATGGAAATCTACTTGCCTCTGCCTCTGAGTGCTGGGATTAATGGTGTGACCCAGCCAAATCATTTATTTCTTGAGACAGGGTCTTGTGTAATCTTGTCTGGCCTGAAACTCACTAGGTAGCTGAAGCCAGCCTTGAACTCCTGACCCTCCTCCCTCTACTTTTCAAGTATGCACCTGGATATAATTTTTGTGAGTCAATGTTTGCAATAAAGAGAGGTGAGTAGGTAGGTGTGGGAGGGGTGTGAAGAGGAGAAGAGCATTCAAATCACAACAAAACACTCAGGTAACCTTTTGATCTAGCGATAACCACAGCATTGGCGTTGAGTGAACATGAACATTTCCAGGTAGTCAAACACACAAACCACCTTCAGGTGTCTATGAGCTTGACAAGAGTTTCTGTTGCTGGCACCTAAGCGAGCCTGGGATAAACAATAACTTGGGCTTTATAGAGTTTTTATTTGTTGCATTAAGGTACTGAGGAGCAAACCAATATTTAAATATAAATACACTTAGCAGGACACTACGGCACACACCCTAATGCCAGCTAGTCCCAGCTCCTCCAGATGATCACTTGAGCCTAGTAGTCCAAGGCCTACCTGACCATAGCATCTCACAACGCTGACTGAAAAAAAATAAATTTAGGAGACAGGTATAGTAGTCCACACCTTTAATCCCAATACTCTGGAGGCAGAGGTAGGCAGAGCTCTGAGTTCAAGGTCTACAGAGTGAGTTTCAGGACAGCCAGGGCTACACAGAGAAAGCCTGTCTCAAACAAAACAAAACAAAGCAAAAAAAATTTAATTGAAAAAAAAGGGGAAGGCTAAAGCTATCACTTAAAGAGGCAGGAGAAGCCGGGCGGTGGTGGCGCACGCCTTTAATCCCAGCACTCGGGAGGCAGAGGCAGGCAGATCTCTGTGAGTTCGAGGCCAGCCTGGGCTACCAAGTGAGTTCCAGGAAAGGCGCAAAGCTACACAGAGAAACCCTGTCTCGAAAAACCAAAAAAAAAAAAAACATTAAAAAAGAGGTAGGAGAATCATGACATTAAGGACCGTCTTTATGGCTACATACTGAGGAGTCACAGGCCAGCCTGGGCTACATACCAAGACCTTGTCTCAGAAACAAATTCAAAGGCTAGGCAAATTCAAAGGCTGTCAGTAAAGTGCTTGTTTCAGTAGCGTGAGGACCTGGTTTTGGATCCCTGACACCCATGAACAAAGCCAGGTGTGTCTGTAATTCCAGCACTAGGGAGGCTGAGGCAGGAGGATCCCAGCGTAGCCAGATTGCTAACTCCAGTGAGATAGCCCAGTCTTCAAAGTTAAGGTGGAAGGGAGTTACAGAAGATACCATACACGAGCTTCAGACCTTCACATGTATGCACATGCCCACATGAACCACATACAGCAGGATACTGGGGTGGGACTTCTGATGACTGTACATGTTGGGGCTAGAAATAGAAACTATAAGAGGATGAGATGTGAAACGAGAGTAGAAAAGGCCGTCTGTAGATTTATCTTCATAAGCCTTCATTTGTGAGTACTCCAATAAGTTACACATTTCCTGCTTTCTTCTTAGCTTTTAAGGTTTGGTTTTCCATAATGTGTGTAAAATACAAATATATTTAACAGAAACATAAGAGGGGGGGTTCTACTCAATTTGACACAGATTTAATGCTATTGTGTGAAAGATCAGACTTGACTTCACCTATTTATAAAATGTAAGAGAGAGGTTGAATTTGTAATACACGGGGCTGGAGAGATGGCTCAGAGGTTAAGAGCACTGGCTGTTCTTCCAGAGGTCCTGAGTTCAATTCCCAGCAACCACATGGTTGCTCACAACCATCAATAATGAGATCTGGTGCCCTTTTCTGGCCCGCAAGCAGAACATTGTATACATAATAAATAAATAAATATTTAAAAAAAAGAATTTGTGATACACATAGTAGTGGCATACAATTACGGACCACCTGAGCGCGTGAGCCCAGGGTTGGGGCCCTCTTCCCTTCAGTCACAAGCAACAGAACTGAACTGAGTGTTCGCCTAAGGGCGTCAGGACACCAGACCAAACAGGGAATTAGATGTGCATAAGAGGTTTGAGGAGTCTCCCCATCAGTCCTCAAAGAATGAATGTGGACATTTACTTCCACTCCCCAACTAAAACCTCACTGACATGTCAGCACAGAGATGGATTCTAAAGGTCAGACTCTGAACAAGTGGGCCCTGCAAGGAGAAACAGCGGTGCGAGTTTGGAAGCAAGAGCCTGATGTGTTAGCTGTCCAGCAAACGTGAGAAAACCCAAATGAGTGAGCAGGCTTGGTGCCTCATCCTGTAATCCTACCACGGGGAGGCTGAGGCAGGAGGATCAACTTGAGTTCAAGATCAGTCTGGACTACATAGCAAGACCCTGCAGAGAAGGGCAGTGACATGACTCAGGCTTAAGAAAGCGTGTTGCTTTTCTAGACCACAGTCTGATTCCTAGCAGTCACATTGAGACGCCCATAACTGCCTGTAACTACAGCTCCAGGGAATCTTAACATCCTCTTCTAGCCTCCAAGGGCACTGAAGCCCATACACTCACATACACACTCCCACACACATTCATACACAGACGCTCACTCATACACACACATTCACTCATACATGCACACACTCATACACACATTCACTCATACACATACTTATATATACATTATACATACTCACTCATAGACACACACTCACTCATAGACACACAATTATTTATGAACTTGAAAGACAGAGAAAGAGAGAGAGAGAGAGAGAGAGAGAGAGAGAAAGTCAGCAAGATATAAGGGCATCTTGTTCCTCTGCTGAGTTCTTAAAAGCTCTGAACAGCAGGATGGGGAGAGAGTTCAGTCAGCAAACTGAGGACTCAGGTGACCCCCAGAATGCACATAGAAAGTCAGGCTTGGTGGCATACACTGTAACCCCAGTGCTGGGGAGGTAGAGGCAGGACAGTTCCCAGGGTTTGGTGGCCTGCCTGCCTGTCTTTATTGGTGAGTTCCAGGTCCTTATGGAAGACTGTCTCAAGAACAAGATAGACAGCTCCCGAGGAACAACACCCGAGGATGACCCCTGGCCTCCACACACGTGTGCACAGACAGGCACACGCACGGACACACAAATCTTGGAGTGAACGGTTCAGGAGAAGGACTTACTGCAAATGCGATTCACAGTGCACGGGTAGACCATTGGAGGTTTACTCTCCGTGGCGACTCAGCAAAGCTCAGGACTTCAGTCACCCCTGCGGGCAGGGAGGCCGGCCTGCAAATAAGGGAATCGGTGAGTTCTAGGTGGGAGGAGCCAGGTCCCTCTGACTCTTGTCAGTTTGGCAGCCTGGATGGTAGCAGGTAATTTGAGTATGGCTTTCAGGCTACCTTGACCTTTTTGTGATTTCTGGTAAGAGTTCAAATTGCAATTCCTTTCTGGGTGGCGGTTTGGTAACGTATCAGAATCCTTAACCGTGGTGGTTGGGGCGCGAGGACCCCGAGGACCTCGGCTTCGTGGCTGTCCCGGGCTTCTCAGACCTCAGCTCCAGCTCAGGGGAGTATGGGAGGACCCAGAGCTGGCCAGAGCTGTAGGAGGCGTTGGATCAGAGAAAATGTTTGTACAAAGAAAAAGTCTACTGAAAATAGAGAAAAGAGATTAGACGCTAGGACCAAAGTGCAGGCCGTGTTGCCAAGTATGAAGTTTAGCGGAACAGCAAACGACGGTTTTGCGAGGTTCATGACTAAACTGTGAAGAAGAGCTGAAGTGGTGGAGGGCACGGTTTCTGACTGGACACGTGACCCTTCGTGGCTCGTTCCCGACTGCTGTTCTGTGGATCCAACACTTCTTGTAAACCAGCCTCCGAGGCCGAAGACATCCATCAGCCTCCCAGAGGACGGGAGACTTCAGGGATAGGGCTTGAAGGGAGCAAGCTCCCAGCTTCCAGTGGCAGAGTCAGCTGGTGTGAGGAAAACGATCAGGGGCAAAGAGGAGCATGTCACAAAACAATTGTAGTCTATTAACCAAAAAGACCTAACAGTCATTAATATGATCAAGCTGAACAGCAGGGAGTCAAAATATCCGAGAGGGCAGAAAATCCATTTAACCAGAACACGGAAAGGCTGAGTCCATTAGAGCTGGGTATTCTAGCTCCGCCTAACAGTGATTGACGGATCAAACAGAAAATGCACAAGGCCAGGTGCAACCCAGCCGGCATCATTACTCATCCGGATCTGCTGACGTTTGCAGAGCACCGTCAAGTGCGGGGGGGGGGGGGGGGAACATTATTCTCAAACTCAGAACCTTCACTGAAGTCACATTTTAGACGAAAAACACCCTTTAGCAAGTTTAAGAACAGAAGTCCTACAAAATAGGCCTCAGCGCCTGGCGTGGCGGCGTACACCTCTCATCCCAGCACTCAGGAGGCAGAGACATGGGAACTGGGAGCTGGAAGCCAGCTTGGGCTATTAGCAAGACCCTGTCTGAAAGAAAAACAGACATATCCTCTCAGACTATAGTGAACTTGACCTAGGAACAACAGAAAACAGAGCCAAGAAAACTCCAAATAGTTGACAATCGCACACTATACTTCTAAGCTGGTGGCACACGCCTTTGGACCCTGCTACTTGCAAGCTTAGAGACAGGAGGATTTGTTTGAGTCCACAAAGTCCAAGATCATCTTAGGCTTACCACTGCAAAAACGCAACAACAACAACAACAAAAACAAAACAAAACAAAACAAAACAAAGAACAACAACAAAAATCCCAATATATTTCTAAATAGCACATGGGTCAAAGAAGTCTCAAGAGAAAACTGAATGATGTAGCATTGAATTCTAATTTTTTTTAAGAGCCCTGGCAAAGTTTTATTAAAGGAAAACTTCCTGATTTACTTTTTACCAGTTTGTTCTGGCATGCTTCTGATATATCAGAATCACCTGGGTCAATGCTAGCCAGTATGCGTACTCTGTAGTATTTTCCACATGCTGTGCCCAATTCAATATTATTGCCACTGTAGTGATGGACATCAGTTCTGGCCAACATGGCATAGTGTTCTATTTTAGATTTCCTCAAAGCTGGGCAATTGTTGATGAGGATAGCCAACTTCCCTTTGCCCTGTCTGATCATCTTCAAAGTCTGTTTCTATCCCAGCGCATACTTTCCATTTTTCATAACAAGTTGGAGCCTAGAGTTGATCGTCTCCTGGGACTTTTTCGTTGTCTTTGCAGCCACCATCTTCCTGCCTTAGGTGTGGGACAGCCCCCAACCAAGACCAGCCACCAAGATGGCCGGGGATCGAGAAAGGGTCTAATTGGTCTTAATAATAAAAACCCGGAGTCAGATATCAGGGTGAAAGCTGAAAGATCAGCAAAGCAGAGCAGCCAGCCACTGGAGTTCTTGTCTCTACTGAGAATCCTCAGCCTGAAAGAGCCGAGCTCCTGTCTCCACCCTGCCTTATCATTTCCTCTCTCTGCCCCGCCATATCATATCACTTCCTGTTTCCGCCTCCCAACTGCTGGGATTAAAGGTGTGTGCCACCACCTCCTGGCCTCTCGTGGCTAGTTCCATACTCTGATCTTAAGGCAAGATTTATTTGTTAAAGGGCAAACAAAATATTACCACAGAATGTTTTAAACTGAATGAAAATACAGTTTATTGCAATTTGTTTGGTACACCAGAAACAGAGGTAGGGAAGGATCTGCACCCCTGAACAGCACATGCAAGTAAACAGAAGCCTGGCCATACAGGGGTCTGCAGTCCCAGCATGCACTTGGGGAGGGGGGAGGAGAGGGGGAGGAGGATAGGGGAGAAGGCTAAGGATGTAAGCCTTGCTTAGTATGCCCAGAGCCACCAGGGGTTTGATCCCCACTGTGACACTAACTGGACACGGTGGCACAGGCCTGTTATCTCAGTACTCGGGAGTTCATACCTCATCTACATAGCATGTTTGAGACCCGCCAGGGCTCCATAAAACCCTGTCTACAAACGAACAAAAACAACCAAACCAACCGATCGGAATATAAGCCCAAAGCCAGCAAAGGAAAAAAAAAGAAAAAAGCGAAAATCGATGACACAGGAAATGGGAAAGTGATAGAGAAATTCGGGCTCTCTGAAAAGATAAAGCAGCCCTCTCTCCTGGTTAGCCAAGAAAAAACAGAGAAGATGCAAGCTGCTAGCATCAGACGTGGAAGAGAGTTCATCAGTCCTGACCACAGCAGAACGACACAGGACGTTTTCCTTAGTGTGTGTGTGTGTGTGTGTGTGTGTGTGGTACATGTGTACCGTGGTCTGCATATGTAGGAAACAATTCTTTCCTTCTACCATGTGGGTCCTGGGGATCAAACTCAGATCACCTGGTGCTGAGATATACATGAGGAATGTCACAAACAGTTCTACACTTTCAGCCTCAGCGTAGAGGAAATGGGCCTTGGCCACGAGTGGTATACCTCACGTCAGTCACCCCAGCTCTCGAGAGAGTGAGGAAGGATTATAGTGAGTTCAGAGTCAGCCTGGGACAAATAATGAGTTCCAGGCCAGCCTAGGCTATAGAGTAGGACCCTATCACAGACAAAGAAAATAAGAAAAGGAGAGAATGAAGGGAGCAACCAGCTCCTTGAAAGATGCCATCTACCAAAGCTCATTGAAAGAAAGCAATAGGTAGTCACGTGACTATTTTGAAACTTGCAGGACCAATAGCCGTCCGAAAAGGAAGACATCAAACGCAAGTAGTTTTGTTGGTAAAGTCTAACAAGTAGGCCAGGACGAAATAGTTCCACTTCTCTTCTCAAAAGCTGGAGGAATCTACTTCATCTGTGAGCTGGCATTGTTAGTGAAGTCTAACTCCGGGATGTTCGTGTTAATCCCCAACCTTAACGCTATCACAGAGTTGATTAGGATGTAAGGGATCCTCCCTTTTGGCTGGAATTAGGCCTTTAAAAATGGGCTGGGAATGTGGCTGTGTTGGTAGAGTGCATGCATGAAGCCATGTGTTCAACCCCCAGCACCACGTAAACCAGACAAGATAGCAAGTACTTGAAACTCCACCAGGAAGGTCAGAAGCTCAAGGTCATCCTTGGCTGCAAAGTGAGCTCTAGGTCAGCTACTCTGCAGGCCACCCTGCCTCAAAAGGGGATTTCACACCATTGTGGAAATCCATATGGAAGTTTTTTCAAAAAACTAGAATGACCCAGCTATATATATGGTTCCTGGGCATATACCCAAAGGAGTCTATATTCTGCCACAGAGACACTTGGACACTCATGGTCATTGCTGCTCTACTCACAACAGCAAGTAAATGGAATCAGTCTAGATGTCCATCAACAGACTAGTGGATAATGAAAATTTGGTAGGTACACACAAGGGAATTTTATTCAACTATAAAGAAAAACGAAGCTATGAAATTTGCAGGGAAATAGATGGAACTGGAAAATATTTATTTTTATTATATTTATTTACTCGTTTTGGGAGGTGGACACGTGGAGGTCAGAGGACAACTTTTGGGAGTCAGTTCTCTCCTTCCACCATGTGGGTCTTGGACATCAAAGTCATGGGGATCAAACTTGGCTGTCAGGCTTGTCAGCCGGCCTGAAAACTACACTAAGGGAGGTAACCCAGGGCAGACTGACAAATAGTACATGTCTCTCTCACACGTGTATCCTTTGTTTTGGTTTTTAGAGACAGGGTTTCTATGTGGCCCTGGCTGTCCTGGATCTCACTCTGTAGACCAGGCTGGCCTCAAACTCAGAGATCCGCCTGGCTCTGCCTCCCGAGTGCTGGGATTAAAGGCGTGCACCGCCACCGCCCGGCTCATTCAAGTATCCTAACTTCTAATTTGTGTGTTTGTGTATTTATATGGAAGTGTGAGTAGAAACTAGAAAGGGGCCCATGAAAGGAGAACAAAGGCTTGAAAGGGGGGAGTGAGAAGGGTAATAGAATACATGTGATATGAAAGTAAAGGAGGGAATACAAGATATGGAAGAAGAAAAGGAGGAAAACGCCAGTGCTGGAGGCGGGCTGTAGCTCAGTGCAAGGATAAGTGTTTACCACACGAGTCCTTATGTTCAACGTCAAGCACCAAATGAATAATGGAGGGAGCACACCAATACAGTGAGGGGGATGGGGAACTTTGGAGCTCTCCTTCACAATGGAGGGGGATGGAGAACTTTGGAGCTCTCCTTCACAACG